>VDFB02060306.1:198303-278003 GCA_007258455.2 Sequoia sempervirens | reverse complement strand
GCATTATGTCACACGGTTTGCATCTCTTGTCTATTCTTTCACAACTAGTATTTCCTTGTAGGTTTCTAAAGCCTTTTAAATAGATCCATTTTGTATATACCCCGCAATCATTGCAACCTTTAAGACCATGTTTCTTTGAGGCAGACTGTTAAACAATTCATGTGCCTTGCTTGCATTTCACATTTCTAACTGTCATGCCTCTTTGAGTCATAGTTTTCATGCCTCTTTAAGTGTATATGTCGGTGCAACATTAACTAACTACAAATCTTCAAGTGGTGGGATCGACATTTAGTTAAAAAAGCATTTTCATTGAATCAAGTACAAATTGCATTTATATTTAGATCTATTTCTTTTATCTGTTTTGAAAGCTACGTAAGGTTGTTCCAAATGCATTTTATCATATGTCCTTTTGCACAGATCTAGCTATCATTACATTCCATGCAATCACATTTCAATGAAGCCTTCCATTAACTCATCTACCATTTTTTTTAATTCTTTTGAGCTACCTCTTGGCACTGCACCTACATGAACATTATATTTTGAGCATAGTTTTAATATGGGTGAGATACATACATAGACTAAACAGCTGGATGTTGTGTTTATTATGTGACATACAAGTCTAGCACAAAATAGTAAAACTGGTCAAAAATTCGATACATTGAATACAAGATGAGTTTAGAGTCTTTTGTCAAAAGCATTGAATAAGGTAGATTCAACATCAGGGGTTATTGAATTCTCTGTCACTGATTAATCATTGATTTGAGTATCTCTATGGGGTGATCCAAATTGCTATTGACTACAGGTTGTCTAGTTAATGTGCAGTAATTCCAATGAATATTTGATCTTTTACATAGTGCATGTTTAGCTGATGCATTAAGCTGTGTATCTGGTTCATTAAAACAAGTGCCAAAAAATTCCTGCCAGCATTAAATCTAATCCTGGTTGTTTGTTGAGTTAGCAATATTAATTCTTCCATAATATGGTTTTTTATGTCTCACATTGCAGGATATATCTTTCGAAACATACTTTGTATATTTAAAATCTCTTGATATAGATCTTTAGGTGGTGCAGTATCCTTTCTTGGAGAAATCATCAAAAAACAAAAATCAGGGCTAGAATTAATAAATTGAGGTCATAGATAGACAACCAAGTTGATTGAGGATATCTGTAGGATCATCATGGAAAAAATAGGCCCTTAAGTGGCAAAAAAATCAAAAAAATCAGAGTTAGGCAACTTGACGTAAAAATTTGAATAAGTTATCTATATTATTTCAAAAATATGTAAGAATATAATTTGTAGAAAATTTAATGTAGTTTCTAAACTACTAGGTTTAAAGGAAGGAAATCTATTTAATTGAAAATTTGAAATTTCAATGTAGTAGCACTTAAAATTTCGGGGGAAAAAGAAATAAAGAAGTAGATTAATGCAATGCAGTCCACCCTAACCATAATAAAATAATAATATTTTTTTATAATATTTTAGATATAAGTAGACGATTCATGTCTCAATGTGATGCATATTTTTTTATAATTTTTTTCCATTTAAATAATTAATTATGATTCTTTTATTACAACTTTTAAAAAATATAAAAACTCGTACGTCTAACCACCTTAACTTGGTCAAAACTTCATGAAATTCATTTTTTTTTAATCTTATATTATACGAAGCATAGAATGTGATGCATGTTTTGGATTCAAAATATGTGATACCATTTGAAAGCTATAGATTTTTTTCAATCAACCTATTAATCAAGACTTTAGTTGTAATTCAAATAGAAAATGAAGAATAATTATTTATTAGATTCAAAGTAAAACATAGTTTATATTGGTGGAAAGCTGAGAATCTTCTTTAAAAACCCTTTTCATTTCATTAATTTTGGGTTAAAAAAAAGTCATCAGCCACATACCCTACAAATACCGATCATATTGCCACTTTTTTGCTCATCATGATCCTGCACATACCCATGTATCTTGTTAAAACTTAATGCTAATATGTGTCTTTCTAATTGCAAAATCATACAAGCTAGATTAATGATTACAGATCCATTTAGTGTCAAAGGAAAATGAAGGAAAACAAAAAGAAAACAAGCAAAATGGAGGAGGGGGGAGATTCACTTATTAGCAATTTCATTTAAAATCATTCTATTACTTGAAGGTAGTGCTTACAATGATTTTAATTGAATAACTTGATTTTATTTCTTAATAGGAAATGAAAGGAGGAAGGAGGAGCATTTTTTTTCACGCAAAGGACTTACAACATTGAAGCATAAGAAGCAATCTTTGGAGGAATCTTGGAGAATCAGACATTGAAACTGAAATTCATTAAGAATTTTTTAATGCTTGGAGCCTCCATTTATTGCTTTAATTTTTTGTTTTAGACCAAATAAATCACTGATTTGATCTTTCCAAAGTTGGATTAAAAACTGAACCCTAGAAACTCACTAGCTTTTGGATTTCACTAAAACTGAACAAGAAACTTCACACTTCATTTTCTTGGTGCTTAAAATGAATTCATCATTGCTTTGAGGCTTAAAATGAGCATGTGTTTTTTGTGTTTCGTAATCTCTTATTCATAGTAATCTCATCTAAAAAGGCGTATGCACTTCTCTTGCGCTTCACAGTGACCTTGAGAATCAAAAGTCTTTTTGATGACATTAAGTTGTATAAAATATTGCCTCCACATTTTGATTTGGGCCTAAAAATTTGAAAAAAACACTTTGCAAGTGTGAGTAAAATTATTGCATGTGTTCTCCCTTTGTTTCTAAATGAAGGCTAATCGAACTATGAATATGTTTACTTGCTTTTGGTATCTTAGAGTGCCTACCTTGGGGAAAAAGTACTCACCCAAGGGAACGACTCAATTGGTAACACTCTAAAGCCAAGAGTATTTCCAACCAGGATATAAATGTGGGTATTGGAGTAAATGCCAATATCATGCGGTTGATTCAGACAAGATGGATCGGAAAGAGGACTCTTGCCATATGGGTCAATCTCCACGAATGGAAAGTCTGAAATAGAAACCTTGTTTGTAGTGGCCTATCAACCCATTCACCGATTTTATCAAAGTGGTGCATTGGAACTTAGATTCCAAGAAGTTACTTGCCATGTATGATCTTGGTTAAAGTATAGAGGTTAAGACTTCATTCTTAACATACCTTTATACTCTTTCCTTGGTTGCATGTAAAATCATCTCTTCTATGAAGGGCATGAGGTAATCCCACTAAAAAAAATGTACCAATTGAGATAGGGTGTTATTGCTTGTGAGTCAGCTTGAAAACATAGTGCTTTGATCAAAAACATCAAAACCAACATTCAACTAATCATCAAAAATTGCAAACCCTTTAGGAGAGGCAAATATCCTTGAACAAATTCACATGTTATTGCTTTCCCTTGGGATTCGTATCCTTAGAGGCTTCTAAACATTTGGATTTCATCTCAATTTGCTCCTACTAAGGTCAACAATAGGTAACTCTTTCCTTAAATTTCCTTGGTGTCCGCATAATACACTTTGCGGGATAAGGGGAAAGTTGAGACATTAGACGTCTAGATTCAAAATCTAATCAAGAGTGTGTTTGTGGTAAAAAGAATACATTAAGCAAATATTGAATCAATTGGACCCCACACATGTGCTTGATATCTTTTGGTCATAAGGTTTTCATGCAAACATTGGTCTTTTGATTTTGAATTACTCTTAGAGAAAGGCATGTTCTTCACTATCTTGGCCTAGTAAACAAGTCCTTCTTAGGTTCATTTAGGATCAAATCAAACATTTCACCCATTCCAAACATCTATCAAAATCCATCTCATAAACAACTTTAGAGCTTTTGAAAACATCATTCTAGACTTGGGTAAATCATCAAAAATCAAAATCACCTTGTTTAGTAGGTGTATGGGAATTCATCCTTTCTCATACATGTAATTGAATTAGCAATCCTTTGAACAAGCTCATCCTAAGACACATCCAACATCTTAGGGTTTACAATTTCACTATCCCAATCAAAACAATCAAAATAAAACCCTAAGTCTAGCAGTGATTCAAAGTCCCTAAACATTCAAACACTCATATCATTCACCCCTTTCATCCTTCATCTCGTCATTGGTCCTAAGAACCTTAGAGGTCATTTTTGCAACAAGGTCAAAACACAAGGAAAACATGGAATACAAACTTGATCCATACACCATGAGTAATCCAAATCAATTGAACTTTCAAAACCTTACAATGCCAATTGATTATCAAAACTCACACTTATACAATCCATACATGGGATCATTACCTTCTACAAATGTCAATGGTAAAAAAAGTGTGAGTATGCCCAAATCAAATATTGGAACACATTTCCCAATAGTAGATCTAAATCCAAACCTACAAGTTTGTCAACCAAACAATCAATGCATGAGCCTTCAAACGAACAATGTCATCCCACCAAATCCCTACAAGCCAAATGAGAATGTACCAAGTACAAGTTTTCAAAACATGAATCCAGGAATCTTTGAGATAAATATGTTTGAAAATCATACAAATATTCCAAACATCAACAATGGTCAATTTCAACCTATCATGCCAAATCTGAACATCATCCCAAATCAAAACATTGTCCAAAATCAATCTGTCCACAATCCCATTCAAAAGCCACAAGTATGCAGCCCAAATCTTCTTGAACAAAAACCAAATCAACTATATCAAGGGAGGCAAGATCGAAATCAAGATCAAATTTGGCGAGATCAAATTGCTACACTTACCAAAAGAGTTGAGTCATTTCGCCAAGAGATATATCTGCCACCATTACCCATATAAACATCATTCCTTGGTTTAGGTCACCCCCTTTACCTAGCTCAAATCACTCCATCCAAATCAATACACCTAACACCAATAGATCCATCACTTCAAATCCTTTGAATATACCATCGAAATCACACCAACATATGGTATCTCATCAAATGACAACATCAATCCTGACAAATCAAAACATGGTCTCCCAAGGACCTATCACCTTGGTTATTCTGACCATTCCTATCACCTCGATCACTCCAACCACCCCTATCACACCCATCCTATCTCAACCTCTCACTACCATGATTGCTCCAAGTGTATCTCAACCACTTGTCACTACATCCAACACAATTCTGAATCCGCCACCACTACCACCAAAACCAAATGCAGCAAGACAATATAACATTGTGCTAAAATCTCACCAAGCCTACCAAAAGGTCATCCAACAATATCTAGCCACACAAAAATCAGCACAAGTCCAAGCTCAAGTGCAGGCACAAGCTAAAGCCCAATACAAAGCCCAACAAGCAAATGTTGTTCAAAATCTCAACACAACGTTAACAACTCCATGTATCCATCCAAATCAATGATCACATAATCAAGAGCTATCCATGAATGAAGACATGGAGGATGTTTCTACCTCATCCAAAAATCAAGTCAACATATGTCAAGAGTCACTTTTCAATCATAATCAAAATCCACCAACAATACTCGACAACGATCCAATTCAAGAAATGTCAACATCACTTGACCCTATTGTTGAAGACATTCAAGATATCTCCACCATAATTTTTGAAAAAAATGTTCAAAATCTCTCAATTAAGAAGCACAGTGAGGATGTTTCTACCCCATCCAATGATCAACTCACCATACATCAAGAGCCACTTTTTAGTGATCTCTTTCAAGGAGTGTTAGGATTATTTGATCCTATTGACATAATGCACGATCCATTGACCTATGATCATGTTGAAAATGTCTCTACATCACCTAATGAGTTAGAGGACATATCTCAAGAATTTATTCCAAAGCAAGATCAAAATATTCCACTAAGGTTGAGCAATGGTCCTTTCCAAGACATGTTGACTCCGTTTGACCTCATAGTTACAAATATTGAAGGAACTCTGAACTCAACACTTGATCTAATTCCACTAAAAGATTAGGAGGATATTGAACCACTTACCATGTCTAATGACAACATCCAAGAACCCTTTGTAAGCAATCCATCCTTTGAAACTGACCCATGTCAAGAACTTGACCTAAAGCATGCCGAAGGAACTCCAAAATCATTCAAGATCAAGAATTTGTATCTTCAAGATACTACAATAATCTAATGGACACTCTCCTATCTATGGGAGATGATCATATCCATGCAACACATACTCCTCTACTCCTCTATCTACCCATGAGATGTTTTCTTTGGATGGACATGTAGATGATCTTCCTTTAGAACATGATTCTCTTACTCCTGACATTATTACACAAAAAGAGAAGATTATTGATTCGTATAGTCAAACAAAGTTGTCAACATTAGTATCAAATATATCCCAAATTCAGACTAAGGACATCATGAATAAATATATCCAACATTATCCACTCAAGGAAACAAGTCAAATAGAATAGGGTATTCCAGAGTTAGCAGAGCAACAAATGGAAATAATGTCATCTATAGTGATCATTTATCAGAGAATGCATTTTAAACAAGAGCTCTTAGAACAGGCAGAATCAAAGCATGAAGGAAATATTACCACCATACCAGGGGCAACTTCATCTAGTGCAAATGTCAACATAGGGAGCATGAAGAATCCTTATGATGAAATTGATGCTAATACTACAACCAGGCACATCATGAATCTTCATCCACCCACCATCCCATCCATGAATTGGGACCAACATCAAAAGAAATATTTGAATCAAAGCAAAAATAATGTTATCAAATCAAAAGAAGTTGAGAAGCACAATGGAAAAATCAAATACGCATGGATACCGAAACATACAAAGAAAGATCATCCCTATCAAACTCCATCAGTCAAAGAAACTATGGGGAAAAATAAAAAAGGGAAAAGTATCCATCAAAGATGTCTGCAAAAGCAAAAGTAGGCTTTTCAAGCGACATACAAAGTGTATCAAGCAGTTGGTCCTAATTCCATGCGCTTTTTCGTATCCACCCATCATTGCTCATCTTCCCAAGTTTGGAGAGTCAAAGATTCCAAATTGTCAACCAATCCATCTTTTGTCCCTAAACACACTCCATCCATGCCTCCATACACAATATCGAATTCTCACATTGACCGTGTGTTGGCAACAACCCTTCATCATAAGGATTCAGAAGGCACTCTATCACGATGTACACACAAAGACAAAGTTAACCCCAATATCAATGAAGCAGATAAAAAATCCCAAAAGTTACATTCAAGTGCACGTATCATAGCAAAAATAACTCCTTCAAGCAAGGTATTGATGGCACATCATGACAGAAGCATCTACATCAGCAACACCTTGTGTTTCAGTATGAGCTTAAAATCTTTCCGAAAAACCAAAAAAATCAACAAAAAAAAAATCTAAAAAAAAAAATTAGAAAAAGGATTGAAAATCTAGTAAAGAGAAATTTTTTCCTCTAGTGAAAACCACATGTGCGACACTTTGGGCAAGACCATGATGAAAACCAGGAAAACATGCGTCATGTGTAGAATCGAGCATCTACGTGCATCAGTTCAGTTGAAAGTATATCATCCCATCCATAATAAATCAGACATTCCATCCATCTTATCCATAATAAATCCATCCATCCATAAACCATTGATCCAATCCATTTTCATCTATCTACATCCATAGTCCAAGTTATCTTGATCTTGAAAAAGTTTGGGGCACACTTTGCACTTGCTTATGGTAAAAATCTTGACATGGGTCATTTTCATTGATCCTATCCTATGCAACCTTATCCGAGCCATGAAGCACTATCCAAATGAGCATATTCTTTATCCAAACACCTTATGTTATCACAAGATAATCCTTGGCATCCTTTGTGTTCTTACCATATCCATCCATTCATACACCTATTTGAGCATCCACCCATGGCAGTCCATACATTGCTAGACACTGGGGGTAGATATGTACATCTTGCTTCAAGAATAAATCTTGGTCTATACCCTCCAACTTATGTGGTGATCTAAATATCGGCAAACATGAAATCAAATTGGTCAAGCATTTGTGATCCAAAACCAAATCACTAGCCCATGGCATATTTTGACAAGAAGTTGTTCCTTGTCAATCCTCATCATTCATCGAACATCAATCCAAACAATCAATATCAGTCGTAGCTAATGCATCCTTCAACGTCACATCAAATCATCCAAAACATCTTTTGTTCCAAAATCAAGCTTCATCAATCATGATCAATCAAATCCAATCAAGAAATCATTAGGATATCCTTGTGTTGCTTAACACTATCCTTGCATTGTTGTGCATCCTTAACAATGTTATCATCATCAATCTTGATCAAATCATCATCAACCCATCATTGATATCCTTCCCGATCATTGTGTTTCTTAACACCATCCTTGCATTGTTGTGCATCCTCAACAATTTTTTCATCATCAATCCTGATCAATCAATCCTTGCATTATTGTGCATCCTCAACAATTTTATCGTCATCAATCTTAATCAATCAAATCCTTGCATTGTTGTGTATCCTCAATAATTTTATCATCATCACCAATCCATCGATTCGATCATTCAACCCTATTTTGGTTTTGAACAAAAATTCCAAATAGAGAACTAATATCATCACACATGTCCATATCCAAATCATCAAAATCATGCGAAAAATCCAAAAACATTCAAAAACATCAAAATCTGAAAACATCCAAAACATCAAAAAATCCAAAAAAATTCAAAAAAACACAAAATCCAAAAACATTCAAACCACAAAATCAAAACATTCAAAACATCAAAATCAAAACATTCCAAAGACACAAAATGCCAAAACATGCAAAATTCAAAATCAAAACATTTGTAAAAATCACAAAAACACCAAAATGGCCTCAAAACATTCAAAGCGTCAAAGAAACATCCAAATATTTTTAAAGAATGTCCATTATGTTTCTTTCATGATGATCAGTCATCCATAATAAGCCGATCCTCGCAGCTATTCAGCACGACAGCACAGGCAGCCGTGGACCGTGAAAATGATCGACAGATGAACAAAGTCAATTCGTGGGATGCGTCAGAAATCGGTATCATGGATGAACATCGATAAAACCATCGATATCCGTTATGGTGCTGATGGTTATCGCTGATTCTGTCCGATACGTTGGTGGCGATCGTTATGGGTAAAATGGCGGCGCGGTGGTATCTATCAGTCAGGTGGGTCAGAAAGGTTTAGCCCGACTAGGTTTCGACCGAAACCATGTGGCATATTACGTGACACATAGGTTTCGGTCGAATAAGTTTCGCCCGAATCCAAAAAAATCAAAATTTTCCTCTTCCCACTTTAAAACTACCTTCAAAATTGGATTTTTTAATGTGCGGGGTTTCTATAGAAAGGGTTTCGGTAGAAACAGTTTCTATAGAAAGGGTTTCGGCCGAAACCCTTTCTATAGAAACTGTCTATGTGGCATCCTAGTTGGCAGCCAACTTAGCTTTTTTCAGAATTTTCTGAAACTTTCAACTTTAGCTAAGTATTTCTTTAGTCAGAATGATTTTTTTACAAAAACAAAAAATACCCTTTTGTAGAGCTCAGGGTGGAGAATCCAAATATATAATTTTTTAAATATTTTTATTAGTTTTAATATATTTTATTTTTAAAATAATGCAAGTAGGTTTTCAAAATGAAAAAGGAAGTTGATTACAAATTAAAAACAAGATAGTAAAATTTATTAAAAAAATTTAAATCTTATATGGGGCACAAGAGGAGAGAGTCTTCTTCAAAAGGGTATAATTATTTTTTTGAAAATGATTTAAAATTTTGAAAATAGTTGACGGCCCATGAAAACTATCAAATTTTGACATGTTTGACTTTAAAACGTTATTACAAGAAAAATATACATCAAAATTTGATTTTTCTTTTTTCATGCACAAGATATTGAAGTTACCTATTTGGAGAAAAAAAAATTAGGGAGAAATGAAGTTTTTTTCAATTTGTTTCTTGACGGCCCGTGAAGTCACTCTTTTAAAATTTTTTAGCATTCCAAAATTTGTCCTTAAATTGATAAAAACATAATGAATTTTTTTTTTAATTTTTTTTTTAAATTAACAATAAAATTCATCAAAAGTTCCTACATTTCATTAGTTTACACCATTTTGAAATTCAAAACAGCAAAGACCACTTTTTATGTGGTGAGGGGGATTTTATAATTTTTTGATGTTGGCGATTCCTTTATAAAGTGTGACAGGGTTTATTGCTTTACCACGGTTCTTTATACCTTGATGCATCGTACCTACGTGTTGTATCAAACATAAGGTAAGTAGCCCTTTTAAAATCCCAATCCTTGATAAGAAAATCATCATCATCATCATCTATCATCATCATCATCTCTAATAAAGTCTCATCAAATCATGGACTTGTGAGATCCTCATGTCATCATCTCATTTCCACGCTAACATAACATCACCAATGCATCCATCATGCATCCATCTTGCATCCAGAAAACTGTCAGCATACCACATATCATTCATATCATACATAATAGAAAATATCGATCATTTCACATGCATTTCATTTGCATCATCATCATAATATAGATCTGTTAGTCTACTTATCTGCATAAATCATCCATTCCATAATCATAACATATCACATCATCCATCTCATCCATCATCACATCATATCATTATTTAAGTTGTTTAAGATAATATAGATCTGTTATTCTAAGCATCTTAAAACCATATCATTTGCATCATCATCCATAACCATCCATTTTGAACCTCTTTATCATGACATCAACCCTCAAATTGAATCTTTTCACTCAATCTCTCGAGGGGGAAATGTACCAGTGTACTTTTTTCTGCTGGGGCATCTGAAAATCAGAAATTTTTTGAATTTTGATTGCAGCAGGTTTATTCTTTGAATCAACGCAACAAGTACATTGCTTCAAAGAGGGGCAAAACGTAGACATGCAAATTTGGCATAATGCATTCGATTAGGTCATATTCATCCATTCAACAAGTAAATCAAGTTTATTTATCAATCTCCTAAAGTCATCAGCTTATATTAAATAAATCAACTTGATCCTAACATCACCATCCTTTTAATTAAATAAATCAAGCCTTTTATTTAATTAAATCTGAAATCACCTTCCATCCCTTTTGATTTAAATAAATCAAAATATTCAAGTCAAATGGGTCAAACATCCTAATCATTATTAAGCTAATCTAATCTTGATTAAACTAACCTAACTACACATCACATCCTCTAGATATTCCCACTTGCACAAATAAATCAATTTATCGATTTATTAAATCCGAAATTTTCCATCAACATGGCATCTTTGAGGAATATTCCCTCAAGTTTGACTTCAAAATCAAGTGGACATGTACATCCAACAAAGCAATTAATGTCTCTTGCATGTCCCTTGCAAAGTTCAAACTAAGCATTAACTCTCAAATTCAAATTTGAAATTTCCCCCTCTTGGGCACATTTCCCAAATCTTGCACACTCCTCAACCACTCACAAGTTGAGAAGTGGCCTCTTTTCATTGGCTTGTTTTTGATCCCACATTCCTCCCTCTTGATCACTCTTAGCAATTGAAAATCTATAAATCAAAGGCTTCTTTCTTCATCAAATCCTCCACAATCTTTGTATCTCATCTACAATATCATGCAAGGTCACTCTCTTCAATGGATAACTGATTTTGTCCACTCCATATCTTAGCATTCCATATCATTCTTCATAGCATTTTCATCATAGAGCTTAACAAAGGATTGGGAAAGGGATATTTTCCACAATAGCACCAATCCAATATGTGATAGAGTTCTATTCTTGCTTATGCTTTCATTTAGTTCATTTGATATTTTGTTGTTTCGATTGCATTATGAAGCAAGATTCAATATTTCATAGGGTTTTCTTAGTTTTTTTTTACTTCATTTTCTAATAACTCTAAAGTTTTTGATATTTAAGGTAAATGCAGATTTATCCACCACACATAGACAAGGTAGTGAATTGTTTGATAAAATGCCTCAGAATTGTCATATCATTGTGATGGAATTCCACGACAATCCACATTTTTTTCTTGTTGCTATATGGATTTTCATGGAATTCCATCACCATGAGACCACATTTCTTTCAGGAATTTTATCAAATGGTTCACTTCCTTGTCTATGCTACCACATTTTTAATACATGTCTACCAAAGAATTTTATCAAATAGTTCACTTCCTTGCAACTATAGATAAAATCCTAAAATAGGTTCTTTTAAACAAGCTATGGATGCTTGGAAAAAATCTATCAAAGAATAATAGTAAGCAATATCATAGACAAGGTAGTGAACTATTTGATAAAATGCCTCAAATAAATGTCATCCCATGGTGATGGGATGCTATGACAATCCACCTTTTTTCCTTGTTGCTATATGGATTGGCATGGCATTCCATCACCGTGAGACCACATTTCTTTCAGGCATTTTATCAAATGGTTCACTTCCTTGTCTATGCTACCACATTTTTAATGCATGTCTACCAAAGAATTTTATCAAATAGTTCACTTTGTTGTTACTATAGATAAAATCCTAAATATGTTCTTTTAAACAAGCTATGGATGCTTGGAAAAAATCTATCAAAGAATAGTAAGCAATATCATAGACAAGGTAGTGAACTATTTGCTAAAATGCATCAAATAAATTTTGTCCCATGGTGATGGAATTCCATGACAATCCATATTATTGCCTTGCTTCTATATGGATTGACATGGCATTATATTACCATGAGACCAAATCTTTTTTAGAAATTTTATCAAACAATTCACTACCTTGTCTATGCCATTACTTACTATTATGGTTTGATATTGTATAGGAGCGAATTTGCACCCCTTATGAAAAATTCCCCTTTTACCCTTCCTAACTTAAGAAAACTAAATTTGAAGGCTAAATTCCACATAAGCCTACTGCCTTCATTCCACTTGGTGTCTATTTTGTGTGTCAAAAAAGGAATAATTTTTGGGGATACTCACGTGGTGTGGTTACTTCCTTGGAAAATTCCTACATCTGGAGCTTGTAGAGGCATTAAACTTCCCATTGGAGGTCAATTTGTAATGCCCTCCTTGGCTAATTGACCTAAATATGGCTGTTTTCTTCATTCTCTCCTTCAAATTCACTTCTTCTCCATGCATTTCATCCTCTACACAATCTCTTCAAGCATTCTCCAAGCATTCTATCATTCACTTCTTGCACTTTCAGCTCTCAAACAACACTTTGCACTCCATAGTAGCAAAAACAACACTCCATCAACTCTGTAGAGAAAGTGTGGAACCAACACCATTGCAACTCAGGGGATTGAGTCCTCTCATTTTCTCATCCATTAGCTAGTGGGCTCTTGGTGGAGGTGGTAATCTTTCTACTCCTCTCCTCTATAATTTGGTTTGAGTACCATAACACTATTTTGTAGTAATTTTTTGTTCTTTACTTCATTTCCATTCCTTATCATATATTTCTCCATTGTTGCAAACTTGGTTGTCCATGGAGGTGGAAACACCAAAATGGGGGTATGACTATAGTAGGTTCCTATACAAGCACCCAAAAAATTTTGTCTTCTTTTTGTGTAGGTGGATGTGCTTCTTGGAGCTGGCTAGCGAACGTATACCTTTGTGAGATCATTCTTGCCACCCTAACTCTTGTATATTTAATTTATCATTTTCATTCATATCTTTCCTACTTCATAGTTTTTTTTGGCCCTTTGGAAGTGATTAGCTAGGTTGTCAACTCATTTTTTGGCAGTCCTCATTGTACTTTCGGTCCTTTGGTTGTATGAATACCAACACACCCAAGAGACGCCAGTGCGTCGTGTTGTCAACCTGAAACCGCACTTTCATCCTTGAGAAGAAAGCTTCTTGAGGTATAGTGTGGGACCCAAAAACCAGCTCACCTAGCCCCATTTTGAATCTCAAGTCTACAGAGTGGTTGAAGGACCTCACAGTCCTCATCATTCTTGTTTGTCATTTCAAAACACTTGTTTAAGCTGAGGTAAGTTAGGACAACCTTCTGCTCTTGGATCTCCATGACCTGGGGCCTTGAACGTGGTTGGTCTCCCTCTCTTACATTTTTGGTGAACCTGACATGAACTAATGTCTATTCATTCGTTGGTGTTGAGGCTTTTCCTCTTGTACCTTGTGGTTGTTGTGTACCTAAGTGTTGTGAATGTTTATGAGCATCACAACCTAGTCCACAACCTCTAGGTGTATTGTTAGAAGTATACGAAACCTTTCGATGGAAAGGAAAAAGGTAACTACTAGTTTCTCTAAAGACCTTTTCTCTATTCCTACCATTGGTTTGGCCACACAGGAGCAGTTGTCAAGGTGTGAGATAGGATTCTCTGATGAGACCAATCACATGCCCACTCCTCCTAGGTCTCCTACACCATTGTTAGTAGATGAGCATGAGGCTATTCACATTCCTATAGAATATGTCTCTACCCAAAGCAAAGGGTTGGGTAACTTGGCACATCACTTGGAAAGAGACAAAAAGTTAGCTAGGGTCATCCAAGTTATCGGTGAACTAAATTATATGGTGGGAAAAGACCAAATAGGCATAAAACTATTGGCCAGTCTATCTAGTCTAACTGATGCATGTGCTCCTCCAAGCAATCCTAACATTATATGAGGAGCCACTTTTGAAGATCATGAGAGACAACTAGGATTGTTGATGCCTCCTATGTATGTATACATGACCAATACTATACCCTCAATCAACATCCCCTTTGCCTCTGAGGGACCTGACACTATCAAAGTGAACAAGATCACCTTGGGTTTTAGCTTCACCCCTCATGTTACCTCTAGTGGCGGAGGCTTTGGCAGGATGAACGGTGGAGTCTTTGGTAGTGGTGGTGGCATCAACAGTGGAGGTCATGGTGGTGGCTTTGGAAGCATGGGTGGCTCTGCCAGAGGCCCTATTGGTGGTGGTGGCTTTGGTGGTGGTTTTTCTAGTGGTCACACCAGTGGTTCTAGTGGTGGCTCAAGTGGCAGTTTTGTAGGAGGTTCCTCTGGCCCTCTATCTTCTAATGACCCTATTCTGAACAATCTTCTTTAGAATATGGTAAGATGCAGATCTAGTTAGCGAGTCTCTCCCAAGCCTCTGCCCAACCTATCTTCCAACCCTTCTTTTGGCATAGCCCATTGTAAGTCACAATTATGAATACTCCCTTCCCTCAAGGAATGGAGATTCCTAAATTTGAGAAATATGGTGGCAAAGGGGACCCACTAACACATGTGTCTTCCTTTAACACCCTATGCACAAACTTCTTCCATCACTATGTGTTGATGGCTAAATTGTTCCCTTGATCTCTCAAGGATACGACACTCGAGTGGTACGTTCCTTGGCCGAAAATTCTATTTTCTCATTTGATCAACTTGTAAACAAATTCCTATGACAATTCCAAGCTAGCATTGGGTCGAAGATGACCTTTTCAAATCTCGTCTAATGCAAACTGGGTGATAATGAAAAGATTACTGATTTTATAGCATGGTATCGGGCGTTCTTCTCACAAATATCTTATCCATTGCTTGATTCTGATGTACAGAAGGTATTCATATGGAACTTAGAAAGGCCTTGGAAAGATAAGTTTACCCTTATGAAATACCCTTCTTTCGCACATTTTTGTGCAACCCTACAAGAGTATCAGAAAATGGTAGTTTATTTAGAGGGACCCTCCTCATGCTCCCATTCTGAAGGAAAGTCCATTGTATTAATCTATGGGAAAGGATGAGCTGTTGTGAATGTAGTAGCCATTGTAAATGACAATGGCCTTAGATACAACCAGAAGTTCACAAAGTTATCAAAATCTTATTCTTCCATCTTGTAAAATTTGTTGAAGGATAAGATTGTAACCTTTCCAAACCCTAAACCTCTTAAGGAACCTTACCCTAATTGGTATGATGCAAGTACCTACTATTAGTACCATTGATTTAATGGACATGATACCAAACACTGCATGTGCCTATGTCACGAGATACAAGACCACATCGAGGATGACACTTTTCATCTTGATGGAAGCAAACAAAATAAAAATAAATTGGTGGAAAAATAGAATAGTGAATTGCAGAATACAATGACCTATATTTGTTGCATTCTGCTAAAATGATTGTCAGTCACACTAATTGTATCACCCAGCCTGAGGCCTATGTTAATATGGTCACAGTTACTTCTACTGCACATCCTACAACCAGTTCCCCAGATGTGACATTCACTTCACATGGCTTACCCCGAAATAACAATCCCTCTCCTCTCTATATTCCCACTCGTCTCAATGGTAACATTGTGACAGGAATATTAGTAGACCCCATGAGTCGAGTGAATGTTATCACAGAAGAGACGTTGTGGCTTAACTCATTACATAGAAAATAATATGAAGAATTGAAATCTACCATCTATACATACGATGGTCTTTCTCTAAAATCTTACATATCAATAACTTTGTCTTCCCTAGCTGGACCTAGGGTTGTTGACACAATTTTTAATGTCATTCTGGAGTTGGATCTATTTAGGATGAAGTTAGGCATACCTTGGTTAGCTTCCATGAATGTAATCACCTCTGTTATTCATAAATGTCTAAATTTCTCCCATGAAGGTGTCGTGCATGTAGTGCATGACACTGGATACTAGCCTTTGGTATCCCATGGGGAATATTCATTAGATCATTTTTGGCCAACCCCAGTTGGTTTGCTTCCTCCAAGAAAATAACTACTTTACAAGAATTACATAAATTAGAAGACCAGGGGAAAGGGACAACCAAAATTGGCTCTTCCTATAACACAACTGGCTACCTCTCCTTCCCAAAAAATAATGGAGAATCTTGCCTCCTCTTAGGATGACTCACTACTCCCCTCTCTTGGGAAGAGTATTGGATGAGCAAGCCTGGCTTTTACCTATTGAGTCTGATGATCCCTCCTTCCCATAGACCCAAGATCAGGATATCAAACCTCCCTTTTAAACCACCTAGGCCTTTTTAATACTTGTATGGTAGAGGAAAAGTCCCCTATGGAGAGTCCTCTTTTTCTCGACCTCCATGCCCCCTACCACTCCTACTCCCAAAGTAGTGAACGGGAAGAGGCCCACTACTAAGGTAGTCAAGCCAACTCCCCCTATTGCTTCTCAACTTGTTCCTCTTGCTCCTATTCAAGAGTCTGTTCCTCCACTAAAAATTGCTATAGTGGACATTCCCATGGCTGAGCAGGAGCCTTCCATTCCTCCAACCTCTAGCACAAAGAGTCATAGAGACCATCTTGTGTGCGAGCGCATGCATTGGTGAAAGGATCCCATGGCTAAGTAGGATGCATTACGTTGGAAGGAAGAGGAGGTGAACACCCCTATATCACGGCCTCCTACCACGTCCTCCTCTCTCCTTCCCTCTACTTCCATTTAAACTATCTTTCTATCACTTTCAACTTCAACTGTGAGTACAAATGTGTCTGACCCTAAAAAGGTACAGGTGTTCATCGCTCCTTCGATGGAGATGCCTCTATTGATGTCCCTTTTAGATGTCCAACCTCTCTTGAAACCTATAGATATGATGAACACTTTAGTCATATCTACATTGGTTCTCTCTTCCTCCTCTTCCTCCACACTTCTTGCCTCATCTGTGGGGAGTTCACATCCTCCGACAAAGCAGAAGGTAGAGAGTGGTCACTCCAACAATAGAGGACATAAGAGGATCCCACCTTCTCCAAAAGGTGGTCATGTGCTGACTTGTTATGTCCTAGTGATGGAACTAGTCTCGACTTCTCCTGAGTTCGTCACTGCTCCTGAATCACTCAGTGAGCCTAGCAGTGAATCTCGGGTGCAACCTTCTTCATCTATTGAGGTAAAACATGGCACTCCTATGAAGTGCACATTTAACTCTCTAGATGAGGTTTCAGCCTTTTTGGTGATCTTTGTGAATTCGTTTACCTTAAATCCATAGGAGCTTGGTGGAGAGGACCTTATGGGGCCCTCTTCCTTAGCCCTTGTTGTGAGAGGGTCGAACGCTCCTCCTTTTAACATTCTACCATTGCAATTTTTTCCTCCTCCCCCCTATGATGATATAGAGTGGGAAGAAAATGACCTCTTGGTTGATTAGTGTTAGGAGGATACCTCCTCTTTATCTTTAGATTAGTTGTGTGTGTGAGTGTTGTGTTGTTTTCCCTTGTAATCGTGCTATGTGTGTCTAGAGGACCCTCACCACCCATGTTGGTGCTTGGATATAGGTATGGTTTTTGTGTCATAAACCTTCTTCTCTTTGTATCATCATTCTTCCATGTTTGTGACTTGATTTTCAATAAATTGGGGATGATGCAAAGCATTGAGGGGAATTTAGGCATCCCTTCCATGTTGACCCAATTTTTTATTTTTACTTTTTCTTCTCATGCATTCTTCACATGGTCTAATATAGTAGGGGGTTGATGAAAATTCATTTTATATATTATTACTACACACACACACACACATATATTTACCAACAGTTATGACCTCAAAATGTTAGGCTACCCCTGTTCCCTTTTTTCATGTTTTATTTTCTCCTTTTTTTTTCCTTTATCTTTATCTCTTCTTTTCTTGAGCTATCCCTCCTATGTGTGACAATGCCAATTCTTCAACATTTTGATTCTCATAAAATGTATTCATTTACAACAAATCTTTTCTCAAGAATCTTCACAAACTTCTTTTCAAGAATCAAATTCTTGACTTGAAACCCTAATGGAACATGTTTCCTTCATAATGGGTTCACAAATAAAGAACTTGAAAACCTTCCTTCGAAGTGGGAACAACTTTGATCTTCCCTTCTCATGGGGGAATCTTCTTCCTTTCGAGTTCCTTGATGAAGTGAACATCTTTCAAAAGGATTCCTTGATGATGAATCAAATCGAGAAAGAAAACACCTTCTTTCAAATAGCGTGTCCCTTGAGTGGACTCCTTCATGTCGAGTTCTTGAGGGGCCCCTTTGAAATTTTTCCAACTTGTTGATGGTCTACAAGACTATCCACTTACTTTCTTGTGTGGTCACTTTTTGACATGATCTATCTGTGGGTAAACATGTCACTTTACATGTGTGCCTGTGAAGCCAATTTTTGACTTTGTAGAGTCCCCTTTCTCTAGTTTCCTCCATGTGAGAAATCTTGGGGGATACCTCCCTTTAGGTCTTTGGGCGTATAGGGTGCTTGCTTTGAGCTTCCTCCATGCGAGAGATCTTGGAGGTGGCTCCCCTACAGGTCTACAGATCTGTAGGGAGCTTTTCTTTGGGTTTCCTTCACGTGAGAAATCTTGAAAGACACCTTCCCTAGAGGTTTTTCAATCTATAGGGTGCTTTCTTGACTTCCTCCATGTGATTTATCTTGTGGGATGCTTCCTTGTAGGTTTTTGGGTGTGCAAGGAAATTTTCTAGGTATCCTCCATGTGAGAGATCTCGAGGGACACCTTCCTTGCATGTCTATGGGCCTGTGAGGCACTTAATTCTCAAGGATTCCTTCACATGATAGATCTTGGGGGTTTCCTCCTTACAGGTCCACTAGCTTATAAGGTGTTTTTATTCTTCAACTTCATAGTTATGTTGGACTATGAAGTCCTTTGCTTGTATTGTACTCTCAATTTCACTAGATTGCAGTTTGCTCCCTCAATGGTTCAGGTATATGCTTCAAACTCTACTACATCTCTAATATAATTTACCAAAGCACTCATAAGTATTTGTGCTCACTAAAGTGGGGGAAAATATATTCGAGTGAATTTTCACCCCTTATGCAAATTCCCCTTTTACCCTTTCTCCCTTTAGAAAACCAAATTTGAAGGCTAAATTCCACATAAGCTTGCCACCTTCATTCCACTTGGTGTATGTTTTGTGCATCAATAGAGGAATAATTGTCGGGGATTCCCATGCAACATGCAAAAGTTTGTGTGGTGTGCTTATCTCATGGTAGATTCTTGCGTTTAGAGCCTATAGAGGCATTATACTTCCCATTGGAGGTCAATTTGTAAGGCCCTCCTCGACTAATGAACCTAAATATGGTTGTTTGATTCATTATCTCCTTCAAATTCACTCCCTCTCCATGCATTTCATCTTCTACACAATCTCTTCAAGCATTCTCCAAGCATTCTAGAATTCAGTTCTTGCACTTTCAAATCTCAAGCAGCACTTTGCACTCCATAGCAACAACAACAACACTCCATCAACTTTGTAGAGAAAGTGTGGAACCAACACCCTTACAACAGGGGCTTGAGTCTTCTCATTTTCTCTTGCATTAGCTAGTGGGCTCTTGGTGTAGGTGGTAATCTTTCCACTCCTCTCTTCTATGATTTGGTTGAGTAGCATAACACTGTTTTGTAGTGCTTTTGTGTTCTTTACTTCATTTCCCTTCTTTAACATATATTATTCCATTGTTGCAAACTTGGTTGTCTTTGGAGGTGGAAACACCAAAACGAGGGTCTAACTAAGGTAGGCCCCTATACAGTCACCCAAAAAAATTCCTCTTCTTTATGTGTAGGTGGACGTGCTTCTTGGAGCTAGCTAGTGAATGAGTGCCTTTGTGAGATTATTGCCACCCTAACTCTTGTATATTTACTCTATCATTTTTGTTCATATCTTTCCTACTTCATAGTTTTGTTTTGGCCTTTGGAAGTGATTATCTAGGTTGTCAACTTGTTTTTCAGGAGTCCTCCTTATACTTTTAGTCCTCTAGTCATATGGACACCAACGCACTTGAGATATGCTAGCGTTCTACACTGTCATCCCAAAATTACACTTTCATCGTCAAGTAGGGAGCTTCCTAAGGTATAGTGTGGTACTTGAAAACTAGCTCACCTAGCCCCATTTTGAATCTTAGGTCTGCAAAGTGGTTGAAGGAATTTGTAGTCCTCATCATTCTCGTCCCTCATTTCAAAACACTCTTTTAAGTTGAGGTAAGTTAGGGAAGCCTTCCTCTCTTGGCTTTCTATGACCTGGGACCTTGAACATGGTTGGTCCCCCTCTCTTACATATATATTTTTTGTAAGCATCCATAGATTTTTGAAAAACACCTATTTTAGAATTTTAGCCATACCAACAAGGCAATGAACTATTTGATAAAATGCTTTGGTAGACATGTATGAAAAATTTGGTAGCATAGACAAGGCATTGAACTGTTTGATAAAATGTCTCAAAGAAATGTGGTCTCATGGTGATGGGATTCCATTATAATCCATATTGTTTCCTTGCTTCTATATTGATTTTCATGGCATTTCATCACCATGAGACTACATTTCTTTTGGTTGTCTTTGATGGTACATGATAAAAGATAGCTATCATGAAGAAAAGATAACAGTTTCAAATGAAAAATGGCAAGTGAATTCATTGAAAGAACAATTTTTCATTCTTATGGAAAGGCTCTAGCATATGAAATTGAAGCTAAAAGGGACCCAATATCACTTTAACCAAAGGTTGTGGTACTACTCTATGCGTAGGTACATAAAAAAGCATTACAAATCCTAGGAAGAATAATGGTTGTAGATGTTTCTCGATTAAAGGAGCAGGTTCCTGACATAGTATACCAAAATTTGATGGAGTATTAATCAACTATAGTCACACTTCTAGCATTACTATCAACTAGAAGTTATAATGAATGTTGGATTCACTCTTTGCAGCTTTCTTGATTTGATAGGTTTACATTGAATAAAGTGGCATTATGGCAGCTCTAAAGTGAAATAATAGTAAAGGTGCTAGAAAATATGAGAAATGAGAGTAAAATACTGAACATAGTAAGCCTATTAATGATAGTCCAAAAATATAATCACATGAAATCAATCAAGTATTGGGTATGTGCAGGATCATCATGGAAAAAATAGGCCCTTAAGTGGCAAAAAATTTAGAAAAATAAAAGTTAGGAAACTTGACAAAAATTTTGAATAAGTTATCTTTATTATTTCAAAAATATGTAAGAATAGAATTTGTAGCAAATTGAATGTAGTTTCTAAACTACTAGGTTTATTTAAAATAAAAAATGTATTTAGTGAAAAATTGAAATTTCAATGCAGTAGTACTTAAATTTCAGGGAAAAAATAAGTAGGTGTTTGTCTAACCACCCTAAGCACAATAAAATGATAATATATTTTTATAATATTTTTGATATAAGTAGAGGACTCATGTTCAGATGTGATGCATATTTCTTTGCAATTTTTTTCCAAGTAAATAATTAATTATGAATTTGTTATTACAACTTTTAAAAATATAAAAACTCCTATCTCTAACCATCTTAACTTGGTCAAAACTTTATGAAATTCATTTTTTTTAATCCTATAGTATGCAAAACATAGAATGTGACACTTGTTTCAAATTAAAAAATGTGATACCATTTGAAAACTATAGATGTTTTTCAATCAGCCTATCAATCAAAACTTTAGTCATAATTCAAATATAAAATGAATAATAATTATTTATTAAATTCAAAGTAAAGAAAAATTTATATTGGTGGAAAGCTAAGAATTCATTTAAAAACCCTTTTCATTTCATCAGTTTAGGGTAAAAAAAAAGTTGTCAGCCACATACCCTACACATACCCATCATATCGCCACTTTTTGGCCCATCATGATCTTGCACATACCCTACCCCTTAAAAGGAAATTTAATGACACTCAAGCATAGAATATTCATCATGATAATGGAAAGTTTCCAAAGTTTTGAAGGTTAAAAGTGAAGGAGAAGCCTATATTACTAAGATTGAGACTTGGAAAATCATATGAAGATACACAAACTCAAAACTAGTGATTTCTTCAATAGCTTACAGAGAGATGGTTATAACAATAATCTAGTATATGATAAGGGGAATTCAAATCAATCATGGATAGTGATAGATTCATGAAGTAGCCAAGACTTGTGGTGAAGTAGAAGGTAGAACAGACCTATGACAATGGTATGTAATGAATAGTCATCATAAGGACAAAAAGGAAAAGGTTATAAAAGGAAACCTTTAACAATTTATGACAGTCCCTTATGATGAAAACCATGAAAAGAGGACATGCCTTGCTTCTTAGGGTAGTCCTATCAATGAAATGCATTGTGACAGTCAAAATTACAAAAAAATATTAGACAATAAAGTCAATGATAGTATTATCTTGAAGGTGAATATAATGAAAAAAAAGCTTGATGGACTAACAACTTTAAGGACAACCATGAGAAGCAGTCTTCATCATCAAAGGTGTATGGCCAATGCGATGAAAAGAGTAAATTATTGTGCAATACCAAAGTATGAAATTGGAAAGTTATACCTATGATAATGGTGTCATATGACTATTGAAAAGGTAGTTTTTTTATAATAACAATAGTAGCAGTCAAATAATGAAGTTGATAGTGCCTACAAAGGAAGATAGGGTAGCATTTGAGAAATAATTAGGTGAGTTTTTCAAAGAATAGTTAAGAGACAACAAAATCACAATGGTTGGATCTCAAAATCAACATGAAATTCACCATTCTCAAGGGAAAAAAAGTAGCAAATGAAATGTAAGCATGGGACAGTCATTCCAAAAGGATAACCACTGTGATCAATGATAATCATTTAACTATCAAAGATAACATGTCATGGGTAGTGTTGAAATCCAAATAAGAAGCAATGAAAATGCCTGATATGATACAATAGTATGAATGATTAGGTATTTCCAATGATCAAGAGTGAAATGATAGAATACAAAGATGGAAGGAGATAGAGGAATACTGAAACACAAAGATAAAAAAATGGTTTTGAGGACATTTTCATGAAGCATATAGAGAGGTCTGTTATATGATGTCCTTAGGGAAAATGAAACGGGGATAAGCAGTCATATGGAAAATATGGATGCAAAATAATGAAAAACTCCATCAAGGTAGACACGTATGAAAATTATTGAAGTATACATAAGGCATGTGGACTTTTTGATGGAACTTTGTAGAGGGTTGTAGTCATGCCTCATATTTGAAGTTAGTTCAAGGAAATACCCAGATATGGTAGAGTCTTAAAGTTAATGAACAATAACTTGTCAAGGTGTTAATCGTCTCAAGAATACAATTTATAACCTATGTATGTGTAGGATCATGATGGGCCAAAAAGTGGCAATATGATGGGTATTTGTAGGATATGTGGCTGATGAATTTTTTTATACCTAAAATTGATGAAATGAAAAGGTTTTTTAAAGGAGATTCTTGAAGCATTCCACCAATATAAATTATGCTTTACTTTTAATTTAATAAATAATTATTATTAATTTTCTATTTGAATTACAACTAATGTGTTGATTGATAGACTGATTGAAAAACATATATAGCTTTCAAATGGTATCACATTTTTTGAATCCAAAACATGCATCACATTCTATGCTTCGCATACTATAGGATTAAAAAAAAATTGAATTTCATGAAGTTTTGACCAAGTTAAAGTGGTCATACATACAATTTTTTATATTTTTTAAAAGTTGTAACAAAAAATTCATAATTAATTATTTACTTGGAAAAAAATTACAAAAAAATACGCATCACATATGGACATGATTCCTCTACTTATTTCTAAAATCTTATAAGAAAATTTTATCATTTTATTGTGGTTAGGGTGGTCAGACAGACACCTACTTCTTATTTTTTCCCTGAAATTTAAGTACTACTACGTTGAAATTTCAAATTTTCATCAAATAGATTTTTTTTAAATAAACCTAGTATTTTAGAAACTACATTCAATTTTCTACAAATTCTATTCTTACATACTTTTTAAATAATATAGATAATTTATTCAAATTTTTACGTCAAGTTGCCTAAATCTGATATTTCTAAAAATTTTGCCACTTAAGCACCTATTTTTTCCATGATGATCCTAGATATACCCACCTTCTAATAGACAAGGTATATAGTCACTATTGGCGGAAATTAAGGTTTCTTGATAGTGAGAAGAGATGACTTATATGTCATCCCTAGGACATTGAATGAGGGATGATAATTTTTAAAAGTGTTCTATAGAACTAGTCACATTCAATAGATCTATTATGAAGGTTTGGGTAGCAACCTATAGATAAAAAAATGAAGAATGATCATAAATATAAGGATTTATCTATGCCATATGGAAGAGAAAGATAGGAAACATGCTCCATTATCATGTACTAGAAGTTTGAAAAAATAATGATAAGTTAGGAGCATATGGAAAGCATCTAGGAAAGGATTATGGAATAGTCAAGGAATTTTGATAGTAGCTAGGACATCAATGAGTAGTTTGAGCTTTCTAATGGAAATTTACAAGAATCTAGGGGAAATTCAACTTCTTCCAGAAGTCTAGAAGCCTCATCACCAACCAAAGAATATTTCAAGGAGTTGAAGAGATTAAATCAAACAAGGAAGCTTCTTTGGCATGGAAAGGAGGTTGTCCTAATTTTTAGCCTTGTACCTTAGTCAAAAATACTTCCTATATTCTCTCCTATGCTTGGGATGAGATATATGACCCCCAAGCTAGAATTTTCACTTAGTTATTTCATATATTTTAGTTACTACAAGTAGAAAACAACATTGTAACTCATAATTTTCTTAGTCACAACAATTAAGAACACTTTTGTAACACTTTTCAAGTAAGAAGACACATATTTCAAACTTATGTATGAGCATGTTAACACTTGATATTTGTAAACACCAATTGTAAGCCTCAATTGTGTCTAAGAGCTAGCAGATAATACATGCATGAAATCAAGAAAAGTCACCTTGAACATGGACTCTTGATATGGTTATTGCACTCAAAGTTTGATTGCATAGCCTTGATATTTCATTTATCTTGATCATGATATGATATGGTTTCAGGGTATGTGCAGGATCATGGTGCGCCAAAAAGTGGCAATATTATGGGTATTTGTAGGGTATGTGGCTGATGACTTTTTTTTCACCCAAAATTAATGAAACGAAAAGGGTTTTTAGAGGAGATTCTCAGCTTTCCAAAAATATAAATTATGATTTAATTTGAATTTAATAAATAATTATTATTCATTTTCTATTAGAATTACAACTAAAGTCCCGATCGATAGGCTGATTGAAAAACATCTATAACTTTCAAACGGTATCATATTTTCTAAATCCAAAACATCACATTCTATGCTTCACATACTATAGGATTAAAAAGAAAAATTAAATTTCATGAATTTTTTACCAAGTTAAGGTGGTCAGACGAGTTTTTATATTTTCTAAAAGTTGTAATAAAAAAATTCATAATTAATTATTTACTTGGAAAAAAATTACAAAAAAATATACATCACATCCGACATGAGTCCTCTACTTATATATACAATCTTACAAAAAAATATTATCATTTTATTATGGTTAGGGTGGTCAGACAGACACCTACTTCTTATTTTTTCCTGAAATTTAAGTACTACTGCATTGAAATTTCAAATTTTCACTAAATAGATTTTATTTATTTTTAAATAAACCTAGTATTTTAGAAACTTCATTCAATTTTCTACAAATTCTATTCTTACATATTTTTGAAATAATATAGATAACTTATTCAAATATTTACGTCAAGTTGCCTAACACTGATATTTCTGAATTTTTTGCCACATAAGGGCCTATTTTTTGCATGATGATCTTGCACATACCCTTCAATATTGATATAGATGAAGGTATGTTTGAGCTATAGATAGAAAATGATATGCAAGATTTAGAAATTTGAATGACCTTAGAGGTGGATGCAAAGAATAAAGGAATGCAATGCATTGATGAGATGTAAGAAAAGAATATAAATGTCTTATGAAATGTATTTGATATGGGAGGAAAGGATATGAAAGGAAGGATATGAAAATGAATGGAATGGAAAGGCTATGAAGTGATCATTTTTTAGTTGTAGATAGAAAATGATATGCAAGATTTTGAAATATGAATGACCTAGGTGGATGCAAAGAAGAAAGGAATGCAACACATCAATTAGATGCAAGAAAAGCATATAAATGGCTTATGAAATGTATTTTATATGGGAGGAAGGGATATGGAAATGAATGGAATGGAACTTGGCCATGAAGTGATCATTTGTTTCAACATAGAGTGGAACAAATACCTTTTTGTTACTGTTTATGCTTTTTGCAATCATCATCGGACAGACTGAATTGATACACACACACACAAGAAAGACTCATGCCCCACTCCTCACTCTCCTTCATACACAATCTTGAAGGTGTAGAGATCCTCAAGCTTCCTCAAAATGTGATAAGAAAAGATAAAAAAGGATAAGGATAATGATCAAGACAAGAGAAAAGACTTAAGACAAAGCACAAGATCTCATGCATGCAAAATGATAATCATAAATATGAAAGATCATGACAATAAAAAATGAAAATACTAATGTATATAATAAGGATCAATGCACAAAATAGTTGCAGGATGGAAAACATAGTGGGTTGTGACTCACTAAAGCCCAATGATTTAGAATTTTAAATATTTTATTCTTTGTAAATAAATGTGTTGCTCATAACAAGGATAATGCAATGATAAATTAAACTTTAAATATTAATGATAAAGAAGATCTTATTCCTTAGTCAAGCTGAAAAGGAGATGTGGATGGATATGGATCAATAATATGGGTCAATGATAGGACATGCAAGGATACACCCTAGATGAAGGATGAAGATAGATGGATCAATCTATGGAATGCTATGGGTGGAGGGAACCAATGAAAATGGAACCCAAAATGTTTGGTATTATACAAATGATAAATAGAGGACCTAAGAAGGACTCCAAAGATCACATTTCAAAGTAATAACATGCCCCCATGCTAAGAGGTATGACAAGTGATAACAACATGACATGGATATGGAAGATAAATGGATATGAAAGGAAACATGAGATGGAGGACAAGTGATATGGAGGATGGAAGAGGCACATGGTATAAATCATGCATTAGATACTTGTTCTTGTTATATTACCCCAATACCTTGTGCAAGATAAAAGGAAGGTAGATGGATAAAGTGGATATCATTGAATATATATGAAGGAATATGATGGCTAAGAAAACATAGGATAATCAATAATGTACCATATGAATGGAAAATTATTGCCCCCAAGTGTACAAGCAAGGGTACATGTATGGATGTGAAAGCTAGTGGATATGAATAGATATGAATGGTCATGGAAATGGAAGATCATGGAAATGGAAGCTAAGGAAGGTGTATGGATATGAATAGAGGAATCAAGTGCCTCTTTGTGGAAGATAGTACCCCATTGACTAAATGTTTCTTATAGACCATGGCTAACATGTTACCACTCAAAGACGTTAGTAATAAAATTGGTAAATATAATGGAATAGATAGGGGTAGGGAGAAGGGGGTTAAGGATTCATGCAAAGGATTGGATTAAAGGTATGGAATGAGGGATGAAGGTTGCATGGACTTATGGAATGGAGTCACTATGAGGGAATGTAGGAAAGAACAACATTGGCACACACCTTGAAGGGTTCTGAAAGTTGAAGGATTGAAATAGGGTTGGGATAATAAACTTGGGCATATAAGGACATAAAATAAATTTGGATGATGATGAAAGAATTATGATTGGCTTATGAGATAGAATATACTTCGATGTAGGATTTGATTATAGTGGAATACTCGAGTTTTTTGGATTGACAAATTGGGATACCAATTTGGATTTTTTATTTGAATGCATGGATACTTTTAATTTCATTAAAACCCACATTGTTTTCACTTTTGTTTTTTCTTTATATCCTTTTGATTTTTTCTTAATTGGATTTTGCATTTTCTTGAAAAAAAATTATTTTGATTTTGAAGCATATTTTTCTTTATTTTCGCATGTATTTTTAGTGACACATGATATATTTAGGCTTCTGTGGATTCTTTGATTTATGCATTTCTTGTTTGGTACCACAATTTCTTGGAGATGCCATAGAGGGATTATATGAAAGTAGAGGATTTTCAAGTGGAAGGTATGGGAAGGAATTCAAGGGTATATTCCTATACTGTCAAAAAAAGAACCCGCTCCTTGACATGAGATTAAATGGACTTAATAATGCCCTAGTCTAGTGTTGTGAGGCATTTTATGTGTCCACAGTAGGTCTTGGACCCTTGCAAATAAAACATGTTCTTAACAACATCTTGTAAAGGTGTTGTAAAGTATTCTAAAGGACTTTCACGCTTTTCTAGACTTAACATATTTCTTCCCAATTCCAATATTATAATAACATTATTTCAGCAATCTAAAAAGATATTAACATAAACTTAATGAAAAACTACTGTTTTAATGTGATTTACAAATTCACATTGGTTCTTGTGCACTTCTAGGCTATGTGGACCTAATCTTGGTGTTGTAAAGTACATTTAATCACACTTTCACATTGATTTATGTGTCCCAAGACCTATTCAAATTTTATATCATCATTAATAGGTCCTATTTTACCCATATTGTGCATCTCGAGGCTTTAAATGATCAAACACCTGACAAAATAGCATCTAAACCTTATTTCCTATCTCCTAAGCTTCCTAGGTGTTAGAATGGCCCCTATGGGGCCCATTCACCATGCTTGGTGAATGAGTCCCATCCAGGTGGGACCCATTTACCATGCGTGGCGAATGAGTCCTATGTGGCCCCATTTTGACCCTTGAGAAGGAAAAGGTGAAATTTAATGTTTATTTTCACTTTACGTCAACTTGTGATGTAGTATTATTGGGTACTAAGGCACAATTGTCTATAAATAAGTATTTTTACCCTCATTTTACATCTAACAAGTCATTATTACATCTTTCATCTTGAATTCATCATCCAATTGCTATTTCAAGTCAAGCAACTTGAGGTTTCTCCATTAGAAGTCTTCAAGTTAGAATTCTAAAGCATTCAAGGGTTGTTTTTTCATGTATTGCTGCACACATCCAAGATTTATCATCATTTTCAAGGTAATCACTTACATTTTTCATGCTTCATTCCTTTATTTCATCAATTTGGTTTAATTACCTAAATGGGGTTTGACCAAGGCAAGCCCCTATGCCCTAACAATCAACAATCTCTCTTCTTGTCTTATTTGTATGCAGATTTAGGTCCTTTGGAAGCCTAAAGATCATTGAAGATTGTATTCCAAGGTTATTCAAGTCTTCTTCCCTTCATTCAAGTCAAATCATCAAGGAAAAGTCACTTTTAGACCCGAATTTGGTAGTTATAGATCCTGACACCTAGAGGTGCAGATTGAGCAATCCAAAAGCCACAGATTCCATTTTTGAGTTTTTAGAAATTCCAAAGTGGACTCATTCACCACCCTAAGGTCAAATTTTAGATTTTTTGCATTTCTGAGTACCTTTTTGTCAAAAATAAGCTTCGGTACAATCACCCAGAACTGGGACTGATTCGCCATGCTTGGCGAATGAGTCCCACCAGGCTTAAATTTTAGTATCAGCAAACTTTCAGAAGTATTTTTCAGCCTTCATCAATATCCCAAGTGTACTCTTTTAGTTTGATTCATTTCTAGTTCATTTTTGCATATCACACTATGTTTTCAAACAAAGTATAAATCTTAGTTTTACATTCGTTTTTCAGATATTTAGATTAATCTATTGTATTTAGTTAAGTTCATTTACATCATATCACATCACACATGTCCTTATTTGAATGAACATCTAGAATTTTAGGATCTAATCTCTCTCCTTTTGGGTGGAAAACCCTATAAGAGTTAGAGAGTCCATTGGGTCCTAAAATCTATGTTTCATTTTAGTGAACCCAACTCTTCAAATACTTCTCTCTTTTGATTTGGTTTCTCTGATCATAGATCTAGCCTTACATTCATTTTGCATTAGGATTTGCATTAGTTTGCATGCTAGACTTTAAATTTTGCATTCATAAAAAGTGCATTTAGATTGTATTTTTTGCATCTAAATTGATTTAAAATTTTTGTAATTCTACATTTTTCATTTAGGTCTGTGTATTGGATCTCAGAATTCCTAAAAATCAATATGAAATTTCTAATTTTTTTGAAAAACATTCATACTTGGACTCATTCGGCACCCTGGGCGAATCAATCCCTTTTGACCCCTGAAACAACACTTTATAGAATTTAGAATAGTGTTTTTTGGTTTCTGTTTGGTTCCATTTCATACCTATAATAGTTAGTTACATTTATGTAGCCTACATTTAATCAAAACTAGCATAAATTGCTCTATTTCATGCATTGTTTAAATTGCACATTGCATTCTCATATTGTTATCTAACTTAATCAGTCAATTGCTCTTAGAAAATTGCATTTCATTTCAGCATTTTACATTACATTTTGGGTTAGCATAGATTTTTATTTCAAAATGTTATTCAATAATCATGATTTTCATTTCTTCGCAACATTTCCTACTCCTATCTTTCCTTTTTTGTGTGGATGATATGATATAAGTTCCTACAAACATAGATAACCATGATGATCATATTTTTTCTTCTCCCAATATCTCTCCTTTTAGTGATGAAGGTATCTTGGTGAAAGGAGATACAATCATTAAGAATCATGTGGCTCTTGTTTGTCCTTCTCTTCATCCCCTTTGGGAAGATATTTTAGTACAACAAAATGCAATCATAGACACATCCTTAGACATCACCTTACCTAATTTCCATTGTGAGGATAACTTTTAGGAACGTGAGATTGTAAATGATGAAGATGATATAGTGCTCTTCAATAATCAAATCTTTAAAGTTTATAAAAACCATATTTATGATCCTTCCCCTACACCTCCTCTTGTGGACAATATTTGGGAAAAAAGCAATCAAATCATAGATGATCATGATAATCACATTTTTTTCATCTCCTAGTATCTCTCCTAGTTGTGACGAAGCTACTTTATTAGAAAACATAACCAATGAGGGCCATGAGCATTTTGGTTGTCTCCTTTCACTTACATAACACTTTATCAAGAAAATATTTAAAATCTCTAACAACCCTCTTTATGATCCTTTCCCTACCTCTCATATTTTGGAAGATATTAGGGAACAAAGCAATGAAGTCATACATGATCATGATACTCCCATTTATTCTTCTCTTAGTATCCCTCCTAGTCATGAAGAAGATACTATGCTATTAGAAAACATAACCAATGAGCGTCATGAGAATTTTAGTTGCCTCCTTTCACTTATAGAAAAAAAATTCGAGCAAATGTTTTCCATCCTTGATTCTCCTCATACTTGTGATGAAGCTACTTTGACAACCTTCAATGAACATATTACAAGCTCTCCTAGTATGGTAGATGAGAATGTGACCTTCGCAACAACCCACAATCAAATAAAACCTTCCCCTAATCTCCCCACTCTCCCTAATCCAACACATTCAACCATTCATACCTCCCTTAGTGGTGATGAATTTATTTTAGCTAACCCAAACCTTACTTTTCATGAACATGTGGTTTTCTGTACTCCTATGAACTCTCCTTCTAAGGAATATATTATGATACAATACAAAGATAACACGCCCTTTGAAGATAATGACGACTCTCACTTGTTAAGGGATGTAAAAAATATTCAACCTCACTATACTAAACCTAAACTTACCCTTTAACCACCTTCACATTTGCTTCATCCTTCCAATAAGCTTAAACTTACCCTATATCCACCTTCGCATCTGCTTCATCCTTCCAATAAACCTAAAATTGTTCTCTACCCACCCTCACATTTGCTTCATCCCTCTAATCAACCTTCCACCAATGTATCGCAACAATCTAGTGATGATAGTGTTGCTCATCCATATAACACTTGAAATAATCCACAACCACTGCAACCAACCCCAACACCTTTACCTTTACCTTTACCTTTACCTAATCTTCCTACTACTCCTCATTAACAACCACCCACAAAGGAGTATGATATTGTTGAACAATTAAAGAATACTTCTACCAAAATTTCTCTTTGGGATTTACTTCAAACATCACCAAGTTACAACACAACTCTTCAAAATGCTTTAGAACAATTAACAATCCCTTCTAGAACCACTCTGAATGGTGTGGAAGCCCTTATTCCAAAACAAAGTCTTGACATTACTTTTAATCAACATGAGCAAGTCCTCCTTTGGAGTTAGAAAAACAACATGATGCCTTTATGATCATTGCTCAATTTCATCACATAGGTATCAAGCGTACTCTTATAGATAATGGTTATGCTCTTAATGTTTGTAGTGTGAGCCTTCTTGACCACTTGAAAGTGGATAGATCACAAATAAAACCTAATTCCATTTATATTTGAGGGTTTGATAATATAACAAAGCAACCACTAGGGGTCATCACTTTACCTATTACGGTTGGAGTGGTTACTTTGTAGAATCCTATCCATGTCATGCCTTATGAACTTTCATATAATCTTCTTTTAGGTAGACCATGGATTCATAAAATGAATGTAGTTCTTTCAACTCTCCATCATAAAATGAAATATGTCTATAATAATAAAATCTATCAACTTGAAGTTGATCTTGAGCCTGAAAATTGCTTGCATCTTGAAAAAAGAGCTACAAGTCCTCTGACAACATTGATTCCAACATCCAACATGGATCCTCTTGAAATTGAACACAAATCTAAATTGTTTGGTGAAGATTGGGGATCTTTAGAAATCACACCCTTGTTTATGGGAAAAAATAGACACAAAATAAAGACTAGAAAGCACAAAAACCAATCATTATGTCAACACAAAATTCGGATAAACTTTCCCAAGCATCCACCTCAACCACTCTAGACAATGCCACATACTCTTCAACAATCCTTGTAAAACATAACAACGAACAACCATGCGATTCCACAAGACTAAAAAAGTGTTATGGAAAAGGATATGACTTCATGAAACAATTTGGGTATAATGGAAAAGGTTATGGTGTTCAAGAGAAAGGTATCTGCAACCCTATAGAGCTTAAAACACAACAAAAAACTCATGGTCTTGGTTATTGTTGTTTAATCGAGATCAAGAAGCCTTCACGCAACATCAATCCTATCATACAAGATTCTTCAAAAACTTTTTCATATCAATAACCTTAGTTGCTTATCCTTGCCATGTAATAGTTGTAGGATCATTCTATTCTCACTATTGCATGTATTGTATTCATCACAAGGGGTGGCATACCATCATCCACTTCAGGCTCACCTCTGTTCCACACTTAGTGGTGGGAAAAAGGGTTAGACAACCTTATCCCCTGCATGTCACTTGTCATTGTCTCTTTTGACTACTCATTAACCTTTCATGAACATTTAAGAGCAAGCTTGGGATGTGGGAGACATGTCTTAAGACTGACTCGCATGTGACATACTCTCTTCCTTCCTCTTCCCTTGACATGACGTAGCCTAACTTTGAAACATATGACTTGGCATAGAGCTTTCCAAGTTAGCTCTCATGTCTTGCTTTCTTCCTCTTCTCTACTTTCAAGTAATTTCTCACAGAATGATATATAGCAATTCTTTTAAAGTGGGGGGCATACATTATCATAATTCATTCACATTCATTGTGTAGCCTTGTTGTTTATGTAATGCATTTATCACTTTGAGGATGACATTGGGTGTAATGTCCTTCATAAGTGTGATCTATCTTAGCATATTACTATTCTTTGATTGGTCCTCTCTTGGAGACATTAGACACAATGTTCCCTAAGTAACTGACCTTACATAAATTGAACAAGACTCCTTTGAACAATATTTCACATTACATTTTTGTATTTTACAATGTTGCATTTCTTGGCCACCTTGCATAACACAACTTGCATGATTGTGGTACCTTTTTTTCTTTTTGTTCATAGCATTTGTTTCTTTGTGGTGCCTTATTAAAGTTATCGAATGAGTATAGCTTTGACATGGTTGAGTGGGAAGCCCAAATAGCAGCATGACTTTTCCCCATAGCCACTTTTGTGTTAGTTTGTGAGTGCATACCAACTAGTGTATGTATCTTACTTCTTTTTGGCCCTTCTCACCCCGCGGACAACTAGTTCTATGGGCCCAGAGTGAGTACATATTTTTCACCTTGTCCATCTTTTATCTTTCCTTTCTTGATCTTGTATCTTGCGGGCTTGGCATACATGTGGATCTCTCTTGAATGGCTACTTTAGTGTGAGGAAGCAAGTTCCTCTCACTAAAGTTGGGACTTAGTGTACCATCAAAAAAAGGACTTGTTGCTTGACATAAGATTAAATGGACTTAATGAGGCCCTAATCTAGTGTTGTGAGGCATTTTATGTGTCCACAGTAGGTCTTGGACCCTTGCAAATCGAAAAAAATGGTCTTAACGATGTCTTGTAAAGGTGTTGTAAAGTCTTGTAAAGGACTTTCATGCTTTTCTAGACTTAATTAACATATTTCTTCCCAAATCCAATATTATAATAACATTATTTCATCAATCTAGAAAGATCTTAACATAAAATTAATGACAAACTACTGTTGTAATGTGATTTACACATTCACATTGGTTCTTGTGCATTTCTAGGCTATGTGGACCTAATCTTGGTGTTGTAAAGTGCATTTAATCACAATTTTACATTGATTTATGTGTCCCAAGACCTATTCAAAATTTACATCATCATTAATAGGTCCTATTTTACCCATATTATGCATCTCGAGGCTTTAAATGATCAAACACCTAACAAAATAGCATCTAAACCTTATTTCCTATCTCCTAAGCTTCCTAGGTGTCGGAAGGTCCCCTATGGGACCCATTCACCATGCTTGGCGAATGAGTCCTATCTAGCCCCATTTTGACCCTTGAGAAGGAAAAGGTGAAATTTAATATTTATTTTCACTTTACGTTGGCCTATGATGTAGTATTATTGGGTACTAAGGCACACTTGTCTATAAATAAGTATTTTTACCCTCATTTTACATCTAACAAGTCATTATTACATCTCTCATCTTGAATTCATCATCCACTTGCTATTTCAAGTCAAGAAACTTGAGGTTTCTCCATTAGAAGTCTTCAAGTTAGCATTCTAAAGCATTCAAGGGCTGATTTTTCATGTATTGTTGTACACATCCAAGATCTATCATCATTTTCAAGGTAATCACTTCTATTATGCATGCTTCATTCCTTTATTTCATCAATTTGTCTTAATTACCTAAATGGGGTTTGACCAAGGTAAACCTCCATGCCCTATCAATCAACAATCTCTCTTCTTGTTTTGTTTGTATGTAGATTTAGGTCCTTTGGAATCTTGTATATAATTGAATATTTCATTCCAAGGTTATTCAAGTCTTCTTCCCTTCATTCAAGTCAAATCATCAAGGAAAAGTCACTTTCAGACCCAAATTCGACAGTTTCAGATTCGGACACCTGGAGGTGTAGATTGAGTAATCTGAAACCCATAGATTCCATTTTTGAGTTTTTAGAAAGTTCAAAGTGGAATCATTTTCCACCCTTGGTGAGTGAGTCCCACCCTAAGGTAAAATTTTGGATTTTTACATTTCTGAGTACCCTTTTGTCAAAAATAGGCTCCAATACAGTCACCCAGAACAGTGACTGATTTTCCATGCTTGGTGAATGAGTCCCACCAGGATTAAATTTCAATATCAGTAGCCTCTCAAAAGTATTTTTGATCCTTCATCAATATCTCAGGTGCGCTCTTTTATTTTGATTCATTTCTATTAAGTTTTACATTCATTTCTAGTTCATTTCTACATAGCACACTATGTTTTCAAACAAAGCATAAATCTTAGTTTTACATTTGGTTTCAGTCATTTAGATTAATCTATTGCATTTAGTTAAGTTCATTTACATTATATCACATTGCACATGTCCTTATTTGAATGAAAATCTAGCATTTTAGGATCTAATCTCTCTCGTTTTGGGTGAAAATCCCTATAAGAGTTAGAGAGTCCACTGGGTCCTAAAATCTATGTTTCAGTTCCTTTGTTGTTCTTGAAAGGGAACCTAAGGATATTCATTAGGAACATATGGGCCCAAGATGGATGGAAATGTTGATGGATAAGGTCCAAGAATAGATGGTAAAGATGGTGTAGGAGGTGGACGTATTGATCTAAAGGGAGGCCTTTTTGGGTTTGAAAGAGCTACCAACATCTTGAGAAGGAGGTATGTAGCCAAGGCTATAATAATTTAAATGTGTTTTAATATTAGGGTGTTCAAGTAAACCTTTCTCATGAAGGCCCAAACCTTTGCCTTGATAATCCATCTTTTGAATAATCTTCTTATTAATTGGATACTTGTCGCTTGTGAAGCAAGATGAAAGACCATCTTGAGGGGAGTTGAATGTGGAAGACATATGCTATTGTAGGAGAAAACCAATTTTTATAAGGGTGGATGAACCACAAATATATGTTTTGTTTCATGAATGGGATCTTGTGAAATATTAGGATTTTCATGTGATGTGAGGGAAATGTTTATACCTTGGGGGTGTTGAATTTATTGAATGGATGGAAATATTTATTCTTGTGATGAACTAGGATGTTACCATGGAGGCAATATGATAGGATCATGATACGAGGTGGATATGCTTGGATCATCAAATGGGTTTGATATAGTAGGATTATGAAATGGTATAATATCATGCAATAGTGTTGGTGGACTAGGATTATGGTGTGGAGTTGAGAGACTTGGATCATGAGATGGTATGTGGTCATGACATGGAATAGAATGGAATTATGAAATGAAATAGGATCATGAGAGGGAGTAATTTGATCTTCATGTAAAGGTGGGTCTATGATGTCATGATTTGGATCAATGAGGTCAAGTGAGTGATATGGTTGACGTTGTATAGGTGCTATGAAGGTGGAAAAAAATGAAATGGATGAGGTAGATAAACATGGGATGGATGAGGTGAAAGTGGGTGGAACAAGAAGAATATGACTAGAATTTTGTGAAATGGGATTTTTCATTGGTTCTTATATTCCTTTGAGGGTGAATTTTGGTGTTCCTTTGGTGAAATAGGATGGATGGGTGATGGTTGAACATGGAAGATATTTTGGTTTCCCTTTCCGAAAATGATGGCATGGAGGGTGACATGACTTGGGTATAAGTTTCAATAGTTTTTAGGATATTTTGGAATCTACTTATGGGACACATGATCATGGATTTTACATGATTATTAGTGTAGTTGGCAAGGAGAAATTTAAAAATATCTTGAGGTATGAGATGGAAGATGGAGGATATGTTAGGGTCATCTTCATCTATGGTTTTAGGTAGGTTTATGGTTTTTATTTCTTAACTAATATTTAGATCTTGAATACACATTCACACATAGAGGATCATAAACACCTCCAATAATATATAAATTCTAATGAAATATGGTCTTCAATGGTATCTTTGGATGTTTGATAAATGCACAAACATAAATAATTTGCATGCTATTGAAATGACTTGTTGCAATGAGCACTTTCCATTATATAGACTGTAACAATGTATTTAAGTTCACCTTCATATTTTATAACAACCCTTAGTTTGAGAAAAAATTTCATTTCAATATCTTCATATTTTGGAATAGAAAATGCTCAAAATAGTTTTAGGTTGTAAAACAAAATGGGTTGCGACTCACTTCTCAATTCTTGTTTAATGAGCACTTTCTATTTTATAGATTGTAACAAAATTTTTTATTGAATTTCACCTTAATATTTTATAACAAACAATGGTTTGAGTAAACATTGCATTTAAATATCTTCATACGTTTGGAACAGAAAATGCACATAATAGTTATAGGTTGGAAAACACAGTGGGTTGTAACTCAATTCTTAATTCTTGTTGAATGCTCAATGGTGTAGAGTTTGGGGTGGATTTATAGTATGGGGGATACATAAAAGTAAACAGATGAAGATGAGGGTTGACTAACTAATTGGTTTGTTGTGTGTAGAAGGTTATGCAAGAGTATGTGGGTTGCAGGTTGTATAGCACACAATGGTTTCCAACATCCAATTATATGTAGAAAGTATGGTTGTAATGAAAATTTTGTGTTATTTGGACATTAAGAATTTAATGAAAGGTGCCGACAAAATTTCTAACAGCTCTTGGGTGGACTAAATTTTAGGTTTCAATTTTGTGATATGATGGTAAAAAAATGTACTAAATAATTACAAGTTGGAAAAAATAGTGTACACTATTAGTAAATTCTTTTATGAAATGTGCAAAGATTCCAAATATCTCCTCATTTATTCAATATGATGGAAGTTGATAGGTTTCTCCCTTCTCCCAGTACAAGGGCCATGGTAGAAAATCACAGCTACCACTCTCTTATTCTTATGTAAAGCATTACCTTTCATATGTTAATTCTAAAATTTCACAAATATTAATATTTAAAATGAAACTGTAATCTTCCATTTCCTTTTGAAGGGTAGCAAGTTGAGGAACACATGTATTGTGATTTTCATCTTTTGTTAAAGCTTCGAGCTTGCACATTTTTTCCTTTTTTCCACACTAGCAACCAATTCAATCAATGTATGGTGCTCATTTTTGTGATGTATATTTTCAAAAAGAGAAAGATAATGGGACTTTAGGTGTAGGTGAGATTTCAAATGTGAAAGTCTTTTGTCCAATGGAAACCATGTTGTAGTTTCTTCTTTAATTCTCTCTAGCATGTTTTGACAAGAAACACACTGAGACTCTACCTTCGAAAATGCATGATATTGCCTTAACAATTCACCTCCTTGCCTATGACTTCCACCAGTAAGAAGACCACTTGGTTGATAAATGTACCCTTCAAGGGTTACCATTGGAGATCGTATATCTATATGGAAAGGAATCTCCTTTGCAACATCTAAATTGCTGCAAACTTATGCACTACAAAATACAAATTGCATGGTTACTTCAATGTCATATTCATATGCAACAAGAGATAGTGTCAGCCTTGCATTTCCATTGCTCAACAATTTGGCTACTGATTCTTTAGTTGTTGACAAACTGGTATGGTCTTGGATTTTGTTTAAATGAATAATCAAATGTACTCTTCTATGTAGATGTCCTATATGAAGTAGCAACTTTCCTATTTGTTCCATATCCACTACCCCATTACACAACTTTCATCCTCCACCAACTTCCAATGGAGTTATTGTTGTGGCATCTTTAACTTTTATAATTTTTGCAACAACATCTTTGACTTTTGACCTATAAAAATTCTCTGCAAGAACATTATAGGTAAATTGAACATTTCCTAATCTAGCCTCAAGGAGCCTAATATCATCTATCAACTTGGGAATTGTGTCAGATTCTTGGAAATAATCATTTTATAATGTATCCATGTGCCCTTCTTCATGGGAAACACCATCCATTGTTGTATTTGTTTTCTTAAATTGTCATCTTTTATATTGCATCTCTCTCTGAATAGCATTAAGCTCCTTTTGTTTTCACCATGACAACTTCTTGTCTTTTAATTCCTTTTCTAATTGGATAATTTTAGTCTTTGGTTATTTTGCTCCACTTTCATCACTTCAAACTATTTATTTTGCATGTAAAAATTGATCATCGGTATGTTTTCCTCATCACCACTACTCTTACCTCTTAACACCCCTTGTTATTCCTTTTCATGATCTTCTAACTTCTTTTTCATATCTTTTACTTCAAGCTTTAGATAAGTTGTTCCCTCATCAACCCTTAGAACAATAACATCCCTTTCTTGGATAGAGTTTGAAATTTCTTGAATACATTTATGTTCCTTTGAAGCTATTCTTAGGTGAGTTATTGCAGTGTCTTTATCATTAGACTATGCAAATGTTTCTTTTGACAAGATCGTTACACAATTTGTTTTCCTTTTCAGATAAGACTTTCATTCCTCCACCCAACTAATTCTCTTTTATGTGTTTAGATTTGGTTTTCCTTTTCCTTATCATCCATTTCCAATCATATTTGTTCCATGGAGTTGTGAACTTCAATAATGCTTTGCTTCATTTTTTTAACTCCACTTATAGCATCATCTCTCTCTTTCTTTGTTTGCAAAAATTCATATGCAATAAAAAACCTTTCAACTTAATCCACTTCTTCATTTCCATTTTCCCCTTGCACATACTACACATGTTCCTTCCTCAACTTCTAATGAGTAGGAAGAAATTCTTCAGTCAATACATTATCTATCTCATTCACTTTGGTCTACTTCTTCCAAATATTTTTTAGAGCATATACATTTTTCATTACATTCTTTATAGTACGTCCTCTTATTTTTTATTACTAGCATCTTATAAAATTATCATAACAATTTTTTTTGGGTCTTTGTCCAATTTTTTGTAGGAAAAGGGATAGAGTTTTGAATTTATTGAATACTTTTATGTACCTTTGTAGCTGCCTTTTTTCCCAGGTTTGAGAGTGTATTTATTATTACATAATTCATATGTTTTAGATAAGACATTCATGTCTCCACCCAACAAATTCTCTTTTTCTACACTTAGATCTAGTTTTAGATGTTTAAATATTGTGGATATACGGGTAAACAGTATTCATTTGAAATTGTTCAATTAAAGTACACATAAGTTATTAAAATTTTGCAATTATGTACCATATGTAACATTTTGTAAAATACATTTTTTTTTGCAAATAAAGCTATGAGAATGGAAAAAAAACAAATAACATAAAATTACTATACTTATATTCATCAAAATATTTACAAGATAGTACACTCTATTGAGCCTAAAGTTCTAAGAGAAGATTTAAAATAGTCTCATTCAAAACCTAAATTTACATGTTAGAAAAGAAAAAGAGGAGGTAGCATGAAAATGATAGCAAAAGGTTTAGCCTCCATCCAGTTGCAATGGTCAAAAATAAAATTTTCTTAGGGATTCTTTGGAGCAAGGGAGCAATAAAGGGTTATCAACACAAGACACACAGGCATCACACAGACCTCAATCCTTGGCACTAGGGCTATAAATGAGGAACTCAGAGTGATTCTTCCAATCAAGCCTAGGAATGTGCTCCACATTATATTCCCTTAGAAGAAAGGATGTCATAGATCAAGACAGTAGCTGATGGTGCTCTAGGTCCATAGTCCAAAAGTCTATAAGGAAGGGTAATCGAGGCATCACTTCTACATAGTCAACGTGCCTCCATATATTCATGGAAATCGGAATACTAGCACCAGGGATAGCCACTTAAACAACCTCGTACAACCCATCTAAGTATGTCGAATCAAACATGGAGTGGCACAATTCTATGATCTAGGGCTGTGAAATGTCCAAGTCTAGGAAAGAAGCCATGAACTGGGAAGCGATGCTCAAGTTACACTATGTTTGGTTCTTGTCCTTCACATAATTCTTCCCGAGCACCCACTTAAATTCCTAATTATGAGGTGGTCATTCTTCCCTATCAGGTGTTTAATCCTCTCATTTCTAGCTTCTCCTATTATATAGTTTTGTAGCTTTCAACTTAAAAGTTGAATTGGGGTACCAAGACTAGTCATAATGGCAGAAACAAAGCTTATAAACTAATAGAGGGGAAGGCATAGTGGAAAGAGCTCACCAACTCAAAATCTAACTCAATAAGTATTTTTCGTGAAGCAGAGGTTGCTAATTATATAAAAATGTGCAATGGGGAGGTAGAAAAATGGAAAATTTATCTCCCATCAAATGACAAAAAAAATGCATTAAGGTAGTGTGAAGCAATGGGTAAATCATACAATTGATCTTTAATCAATCTTTGATAATTTAATTCAGGTGTTGGGAGTAAATGCTTGCATTAAATTACTGCCATGTGTCTGTCATCATCATGATCAACACCAAATTGCTTACCTATATGAAAATTCATTCCTTAAAGAGCTAAATCTTGCTTAATTAAATGCAAATGTCACTTCAAGGTATGCTTCCCATCACACAAAGCACACTTCCCATCGCTTAAGGCTTATCTATCAAAACGGTGGCATAGGGAATGTACTAATTACATTCTCACAACAAATTTCACATTCTCGAGGAATACAAACCCTACTCAACACGTATTACCTCACTGGTAGCATGTTGTGAGCCATTGGTAATTGCAATGCATTTATTGCATATACGTGCAAGAATTAAATGTCCCCAAAAGAGAAATTTTCTTTTGTTGTGTTAGGTTTTCTCTTGAACAACTATTGCTTTGAAATAATTTTTTGCAACACTTTTCCAAGAACACAACAATGGAAGAAACATCATCTTCAAGATGACACTCTGTAATCTTGTTCCAAAGGCCAAGCTACACCAACATCTTAGGGGAGATCTCGTATGCTAATTCCATAGCACTGAAAGACCAGAGCTTTTTGCTCACCAAAACCATGCAAAGAATGTTAACCCATGTGTCAAAAAATGGCTTTCCAACTCATCTTTGGCTTTTTGGTTTACCACATTTCATGTTACCCTATATGCATCCATGCCTAGAGTTGGTTAATGCATGCACAAAAAATTGAAAAAGAGGGGTTATTACTGGCAACAGGATCAAGGTTACCATTAGTACAGAAGCCATCTGAGATATGCTACACATCCCTACAAATTGGGAGGCCAATATTTTCCAAAGTAAAAGACTAAAATATTTTTTGAGAATCAATGACAAGCAGCTGAAATTTTATAAAGATGAAATGACTAAAGAGTTGAGTAATAATTAGCTCGTCTTCCCTTTGGTGCATAGATAGTTCAAGTCATATGTGCAAGCCATTTTCTCAATGTTGGCCTTTTTTTATGGCCATGAGTGTGATGATGAGGTCTATGAGTTCCAGATGGGCTTAGCCTTCATGCTAAAGAAGGAGAGAAGCCATAATAATTTTGATTTTTTTGATGCAATCACTGATGTAATGATGGAATGATTAACATATTATAGCATCAATTTTGAGTTCAGGTATTCCTCTTTTTTGGTGCCCTTAATTTTCCACCAAATCCCTAAAAATTTTATAGGATATTTTTTGCTCAGTAAGTTTGATGTGGTAGGGTTATATAAGCCAATTTTAGCTTCGACCCATGTGCTTTCCAAAACATGAGATTACTATTCATTTGCTGATTATTTCAAACAACCAGTACTCTTGAATTTTCCTCCACACCCTCCAAGTAGGTTCTCCTTTGAAGATTTGGAATGGATGAGGAACCACCAGACTCTAGTTGATTTTTTTCAGAATAGATTTGTCCTTCATTAGGTTTCATGATTTTATTGAGGGGCCTTTTTAGGCCTCCCATGTTTGTATCAGACAAGACCCTCACTTTGGAGGCATTTCATCAGGAAAAAATTTCAAAAAAAACTTATGGCAACAAAAGAAACAAGAAAGAACACTACGTTCTTCCCCTTACCATTGGAAAAAGTTAAATAGCATTTGTGAAATGGGAAGAATAGGATGTGTTTACTAGTAAGTTGGCCTACCTCGGCTTGGTCCTCATTTATGATAATTTGAAGTACAATCATGTTAAGTGCCTCCCAACTATCAAGCACAAAGAGAAAGAGTATTTTGAGTCAAGGAAGGACCCAATTGAGGAGATGGTAGAGGTATACATCACCCTAGCCTTCATACCATTTGAGTGACCCCCATGGCTTGATTTATATCCTAGGGTAGTGGAATTATGACAAAGCACCCAGATGGGCCAATCCCTCAAACATAGCTAAAGAACTTTGGATGGTCGGAAAAAAAGAAAGCTGATTTTTGGAGGTATTAGTAAGAAATAAAATTCCAAAGGACTCTATACGAGAGGTTAAGTTGAACAATGAGAAATTTGATGAAATCTATGATGCTGAGGCTAGAACCATTGATAGTAGTCCTAAATCAGATAAGGAGATTGAAGTAGAGCAAGTATCAATTTCTAACCCTCCATCTCAGATGCCTGATGTGAGAAAAGAGAATGGAAAAGGATCAAATCATAAAGAATCATAAGTCACCTCCTCTACCAACACCCTAACAAAGTGTAAGAGGACCTGACGGTCTCCAAAGAGATCTGCTACAACTCTAGGGGACCAAGGTTTAGTGGGATTGACCACCAGAGAGTCTAAATCCACTAGTTTAGCCCCTCCAAAGAGGAGACAAGACCAAGACTTAGGTGGACCGGGCATATCAAATAGAGGAGAATAATACATGGACTCCACTCTACCAAGATATTTAGCTTCAATAATCCAAGTAAGCCTTGTGCCCGCCCTCCTTCCTTCTACTACATCTTTATTTGTTACTACCCCTCATTAGTAGAAATAAATCCTCCATCCATGGGTTTTGACATCCTCATCCTCAATATTCCCTTGGCCATATTTGAAAAGGAACCCCATGAAGAAACCTCATATGTTGAACACGCATCTTCTACTTGAGCCACAATTGACTCTTTAATTTCCTTGTCAAGAGCACCCATTATTAACACTAACACAACCATGTTGCAAGTTTCATCATCCTTGTCTACTTCCTAGAAAATTCCTCATTTTCTACCCACTTCCCCTTTTACTTGGATGGGTGTCCCTCCTTCTTAGTCCATACATGACATCCCATCATTTTCAATGATACAACTTAATTTTGCCTCTTTGCAACCCTAGACTACCAAGGCCTCTCCTTTTTTCACCCTTTTTAGTCTCTATATTGGTGTTTCACTAGCCACATAAAGTATTGAGTCTCCATAGAGTCTCTAGACTCACATTAAAGAAACAAGGTAGGCCCAACAAGTGAGAAAGTAGAAGTTGTAGGGAAACGTTGTAGCAAATCCAACTACCTAGAAGTTGGACACTTGTTTTGTTGAAGAGTAGAATTCTCTACTAATCATGGATATGTGGCCACAGATGCCAAGATAGAAGGAGAAATGCAGTTTGAGGATTATAACATAGCTAGGTTGTGGGTCTAAATTTAAGTGAAACTCTTTCATGCAACAAGGTGGTTATGGCTAAAGCAACTCAGAAGGTGGTCTACACCAACTATGAAAAGTTGGAAAAAAAGCTGAAGAAGCACAAGGTAACATTAGAAAATGTAAAATCCATGTGGATAGATTGCATGTTGAAATCAAAGGAAAGGATTTGGAGATGGCTTGCTTGAGGTAGTTATAACATCAGCAGGGTTAAGCAACTAAGCTGCTTGCAGATGCCCAAAGTGAGAAGGATCAAATTCATGCTAAGGTAGAAAAATTGAAATGTGAGATTGTGGTGGAATGTGAAATGGCCACAGAGCATTGACAAAGGAAAAATAAGTTGGAAGGAGAAATGGTCAGAGCGAATGCTATATATAATGAGTTGTAAAAGATGCTATAGGAGATGGATCAAGAAAATGAGAATATGCAAAAGGAGTTGGCTAGCATCTAATCTCAAGCCTTCAATGACCTTCAAAAGGCTTGGGTGGAAATACAAAAGGAGAAAATAGAAAAGCAAGAAATCGAGTTTATTTTGCAGAATCACAATAAGGAGATTGGGAAGCTACGCTCTAAGCTTACAAACACTCTTTAGGATAAGAATCAATCTGAGGATAGTATGAGAGTGAGGGAGTCCCAATTCCACTAGGAACTGATCATGACACAAGGATCAAGACTCCTCCCAATACTTAAAAAATTAATATCTACTCATTGGGAGAGAATCATAGTTACAATTGTAGTCGTGAAACTAGTCTTGCAGTTTCTAATGGATGCTTAGGAATTAAACACGAAGGTTGTCCTAGTAGTTGACCAAATTCTAAATAAAATCACTTCTCGATTTGAAGAGTCAATAGTATTGATATCAAAACTATATAAGGTAACCGAGGAAGTTTTAAGAAGTGTTGAGAATCCCAACCAAAGGGCAGCTGCATGGAAAGAAAACAAATTCATCACCTTCCAATAGGGCATGGTGAGAAGCAGAACTTGTGAGACGACATTGAATAAGAAGATCAGTGAGATCAAGGAGGAGTTCAAATTTTTTCTCTATTCTAGATTACCACCCTATTCTCATCAGATGGAGGAGTATTGGCAATAGAGAGGATCACAAAAGCAATCAAGCTCAAAATCAAGGACTCCATAGCACTCCATAGTTTAAGCTCATAGTTGAGGAAATTGAGAAGGAAATTCTTCCCCTTTCCAAAATTTACTATCACATTGGAGTTGTTTCATCAAGGTGGGGAGGATTTTCTTTTAAATAAGTCCTTAATCTTGATAAAGCATATGAGACATTGTGTTCCCTCATCTAGCCCATTGATGGAGATTGGGAGAACCAACATATCTCTTTCCTCAAACTCTCAGGATTTTTGAGATCTAGGTTCATAACTTTACAAGTGCATGCCCCCTATGAGTCACCAGAAATGTGGAGCAATTTTTCCCTTTAGAATTTTAGTTTTCAGCCCTTCCTTTTCTGCGTTAGGATGGCTTTGTAGCCCGAAGGAAAAAAAAAAGTCTCACTGAAAAGAACACAATATGCCATGTGGTGGCTATGTGGCTTTTCCTTTTATCAGCTTCCTTTCAGGACCAAACTAGGACAAGTGTCTTCTCAATGAGTATTGTGGTGAAAATGTTCTCTTAAATTCTAAAATCGCCTACTACCTTCCCATGTCAGCATTTTTTTTTGGTGAGTTGTGCCTTCCATGGATGCATCTCTTTTGGTGGAGTTTGTTAGACAACATGGAAGATTCTTTACTTTCAGAAGTGGACTTCTAGGATAGTGTCATCACTCATCGTGGCTAATCAAATTGTACTTATACGATCAATCTAAGATCTAATATTCTTATGACAGTATATCTTCGTAGAGCTTCTATAATATCTAGATCCATAAATGAGGCAATTGAGACTTTATGATCGAAGATTGTTGCAATCTAATTAGGCTCTAAGATCAGATTGTGGTCTATTAGATTCAAACATCTAGTAGTATTTTTTCTTCTTGATCGACTATAGTGGTGTCCTCTTCTTCTAAGCTATAAAAAGAGATTTGCAACAGTGAGTAAAAATGCTTCTTTAGAAAAATATTTTCAAGGAAGATAAACATTGTTTTAGGGAGTTATATTTTTCTTAGAAATAGGAAGATTTTGCAAAGCACTATTTATGCTCTTTGGCATGTTATATTTTTCAAGACTATCATTGGAATGGCATCCAACCTCTATTTTTAGTTAATATATCATAAGAGTTACATCTATTAAGAATAAATCTTTGGGATTTTCCATTTTATGGCCTTATCAAGTTTCTTTTGTGTATATCATTTATGCTGAGAGCATTGTGTTAAAGGCTTACATTGTTATTTTGGTTAATTATTTTACATCATGTTAGCTTTTATTTTTTATGCTATTTTTTAGAAATTGAACCATGTCCATCACACTCTTTAATTTTCTATAAAAAATATGTCATTTTCATATTATGCTATAAAAGAGGAAGGATTTTTTGAATATTTGAATATTCCTATTAATATTTAAGGGTTTCTTATTCCTATTGGACCTTAATGGATGCTTCCCATAGGCATATTTGAAAGATTACATTGTGCTTTCTCTAGCCTTTGTCGCTCGTTCTCCTCCAAAAAATAAAGGGTTTATGACATTTTGTGTCCATCTCATCAGTTGTAAGAGATAGTTAAAGTTCAAACTATTGTAAAATATTTGGCACATCACCATCTTTATATTTTTTTTCATTTCTCTCTACCCTCTTTCCCCAAACACAAAGAAGAGTCAACTTTCTTTAAAAATATCAAAGGTCATTTAGTGAGGCTCAATTTGGTATACCATGCACTAAATTTCTGATAAGAGAGGTGCAAGCTTTTATGATCAATAGGTCTCTAGCTTGAGCATGGGTTCATCCATAGCTTGTAGAGTGGGAGGAATAAGCATCGCTTTATAATTCAAAGAATATTCTAAAGGGATAGTTCTGCTATATGATTTTCCTTAAATTTTTTGAATGAATTGAAAAATAAATCCTCACAAGGCCTAATAGGTTCCATACATTAGGGCCAAATTTTAAATCTAATGAAAATTTCCCACTAGAAGACAAATGATCAAACCCACTATGATTTATTGTAAATATTTGACCTTCAAATGGGAACTTTATGCACTTGTGAGTGACCAGTGGGATGAAATTTATGGATCATAGACATGGATAACCTAGCTTAAAAAAAAATTGGTATGACATGAGGATGATGGAGAATGATGCATCTAATTTTTTTGATCCAAATTTAACCTGGAGAGTGATCAAATCTATTGTAAGGCAAGAAAACCATCATGATTTTTTAACCATGCTTTTGACTGTTCATAGGAATCTTGATAAAGCTCATTCAAAAACAAGAATTCTTAAGTGATCATATTCTATACAAACATGGGATCAATGAGTCTCATTGTTATAGGTTTGTTATTGATACATATGATAATATAGAGGAGACCATATGGTGCATGTATAGATGCATCAAAGTGTGTGAAAGCAATGCCAAGTAACAAATTGGTTTTTCTCTTATGAGGTTGAACATATTATTATTATCTAGACCACCCTCATTATCATTCTTGTTATTATCATAATTCATATCATCATTTGTAATGTTACAATCTTGCAAAATTTTAGATGAATTATTTAGCATTAGATTTGTGAAAATTTGCATGTTTTGGTTAGGTGGGACAATGGACTTGTTTCCTTTATCATTAACATCAACCAACTGAATGTGATTAGAGTCAATGAGGTCTTGCACCTAATGTTTAAGATGTATGCATCTATCTATATCATGTTCATGTGTATGATGATGTTGGCAAAAGGATTTTGGGTTGAAGTTTGGAGATAGTAGTTTTGATGTATCTATAGGTCTTATCAGAGGTAACTAGATTAGGTTCTTACTCAAAATTTGTAACTTGATTGGATGAATGGAATCAGGTAACTATGTGAATTATCTATCTCTTGGTCTAAATTGATATGGAGTTGAACTTAAGGTTGCAACTTGTGGTTCAATATGGTTAGTTGTTTGAGGTGTTCTTATCATGATAAAATTATTGCTTTATTTTTTGAATGGTTGATAGTTGTGTTGAGGTAGAGATTCAAAATTTCAATAAGTTTTGATGAATATGCTTCTCCATATTGACTAATCACATTTTCATAGTCATGAAGAGTTGTACACAAGCATGTAAAGGATGGATATTTCATCAATAAGATCGTATCCCTAATGTTAGGTTGCAAATTATCAATGAACACTCTTTGAACATCTACATTAGGAAGAGTAAGATTGATTTGTGAGTATAGTGTATGATATCATCCTATTAAGTCTATTACTTTTTCATGTTTTCCTTTTTTAAACCTTACTAAATCATTTAATGTACTTAGTGGACCCATGTTTCCTTAGAAATATTGTAGGAAGAAATCAACAAGTTCAATAAATTAACGAATCAAATTACTTGGTAATGAGAAAAAAAAACTTCAAGGCCATATTTTTTTAATGACCTAGGAATATTTTTAGCTAGGAGCGTATCTTGAAAGATGAAGTCACTACACAATGTGTATAAGATAATATGTAACTATTAGTAGCTCCTTTACCATTGTACTTCTCAAAACTAGGAATTTCAATGTGTAGCGGCATAGTTGTTTTCAAAATTTCAAGTGACAAAGGGCTTCTTTTGACATATTGTGATGTACTTCCATTTTGAGCTTGGTTTAATACATTGAGATTTTTTCTAAAGTGATGTCACATTTTGCAAAAATTGGTTTATAACTGGATCATTATTTGACATGTTTTGAGAATATGGTGAATATGGTGGACTTGTCTAAGTGCTTGGTGGACTACTATATTGCAATTTTATGAGAGGCAATGAATATTGAGGTGTCATATGTCAAGAAAAAGAACTATAAGAATTTTTAGTGGAAATTCCTAACCTTGGATTTTGAGTAGAATGTCCTAGGCTTGGGTTTATGTGTAATACCCCTCATGTTGTTGTTTGGACTTGATGTTTTTGGTGGTTTTGCTTGATACCTTAAGACATTGATAGTTACTATTTGTTGGTTGGATTGGTGGATTGGATAGTTTAGACTACTTGATGACTATGCTACTTTATTTGATGACATGGATATTATGATATGACATTATGTTTACATTTTATTTGGTAATGTTTAATTTGATGCAGTAATATATTGTGATGCAGTAGATTAGTAATTATTTTATGATGGTACAATGTGATTAGTTTAGTTTAGCAATGTTACTTTATACTTGATGTTGTAGTTTTTATTATAGCTTTGGTGAGGGGACAGTGTAGCACCACTCGTGTGTGAGTGCTTTGCTATGCTGTGATTCCTTCTCACGATGTGATGTATTTGATTATATATACATGTTGTACACAACCTTGTTTGTATGCAGGAATTGCAAGAACAAAGTCTCGATTCCACCTGCTTCAGAAGGACAGGGCAAGTGTCAAATTAACCCAACAGGCATGAAGTTGAAACAGAGATGAAAAGGAAGTCACCCCGTCCCAAGTTTGTCAACCCATCTTGTGTCTAGTGGTATTGTGCGTCTTTGACCTTAGTCATTTTTGCATTTTGTGATAGTTGTTTTGTGTGAATGAATTTATGTGATTTATTTTACATTGGTGTTGTAGTATGATATAATTTAAATAATTAAATGATTAAAATAAATGTTAATAATAGTTATTGGAAAAGTTTTTATTAAAATATTAAAAGTATTAAATTAAAAGTTATGTGAGTTATTAAAGATAAATAAATTGAAAGTTGTAAATTAAATTATTTAAATTGGCATTTAGATAATTTAATGAAAATAGCATGTTGAGGATAATTAATGGAATAATATAATTAAATAAGTCAAATTATGTGAACTGCAAGTATAATTTAGCAAAATTGAAATTAAAACTAAAAAAAGGCATTTCGAATAGAAAAAGAAAGAAAAGAATAAAAGGACCAATGGATGTTGAGATTTTTGGGCTGAAAAGCTAGTGAAGAAATAGAAAAATTCTTTTAATTCTACTTTTTGAGTTTTTGAAAATAGAAGAGGATATATCTTTTTATTTAATAGAAAAAATGAGAGGTTTTCATTAACGGGAAAATTGACAGAAGCTTCAAGAAAAATATTGAGTTCTAGAAAAATTTGCGTCCTCTCTTGTTTTCTTTGTAAAAAAATTGTTTCCCTTTCATTGTTCTAGAGAAATGGCTCTTTTGAATAGAAAAGTAGATTGAAAGTTGGATCAAAGAATCTAGTGGAGATATTCTATAGAAAAAAAGGGGGCTCTTCGAAAAGGCTAGTTCGAATCAAAGGAAAGCTTCATCAACTTCTCAGCAAGCACAAGACTCCAAGTTCCTTTATTGATCTTTATTGCTTGTTAAATTTGAAATGAAAATCATATTGTTCTATACAAAGGAAAAATCTTCTAGAGTTTTGAGAAATCTTTGGGTAACATATAATTGAGAGAAATTTATTATTGAGACTTTGTAAATGTTCTGAATTTTTTATATTTTTGTTATGGGAAAATTATTGCCTCTCTAAATTGAATGGATTTATGTGTTTATACATATATATATATATATATGTACACATATATGTATATATGCAGATTCATGGATATCCACATATATATATATCTATATATATATATATATATATAATTTCTTTTCTTATTTGAGAATTGATTTAAGTATGGGGTCATATTACTCTATCGGCGACAAATTGTACATTGCTTGTTGGGTGGGACTCAACCTTGGCCGTACCCCTACCCAGCCATATGTTGATGGGCTGCACTATAGTCAAGAGACTGCCACAACAGTCCATAAGATTGTTGTGAGTAGCCCCTTGGATTGTGCACGACCACAACCATACAATGGTTGTCTATGATTTAAATGAAATTTTATTTTTTTTATTTTCATTCGTTTTATATATATATATATATATATATTAATATTTATTTAATTTTTTATTTTTGTTATAATATATATATTTATATTTATATTATATATGGGTTTTTTTGGAAACATGTATACACCAGAAAAATCAATGAGGCTAGAATTATTATTTGATAAAAAAAATAATAATAAATAAACAAAGAATTTATATATATATATGTGTTTATGTTTTATGAAATTATAAATATGATTGTAATTTATTCATGGAAATAGTCAAAATAGTATTTATATCAGAATTATTATCAAAATTTTATATTCAAATTATTTCATTTAAATTGGGAAATAAATCTTATTGGATAATTGCAAATGAAATAAAACAAATTGTGGTATTTTAAGTCTTTTTTGTTATACCCATGTGTGGATATTGTTGAGTTAACTTGCATTGTTCAGTCTTGTAAAATTGATTTGGTTACTTTTCTTTATTGTCATGTTATTGTTTTGGATTTTTCGTTGTGGGAACCCAATTTGATTTAGGAACCCGCTTAGGGATGTTGTAGGATTCTAGAGGCTTCAGCTTAATTGTTAATTGATGTATCTCTCTTTATGTGCCTTGATGTGGCAAGTGTTTTGATATCATTGTTTTGAAAGGGTTGTACGGGATATTGTTGAGACTTTGATTATGTGCTTTGTAGCAAGATGTGTAATGCCTCACATGTCATCTATTGAGATTTAATGCTTTGTTCTATATGGTACAACCCTTGGTTTTGTATATGTTTTGGGGTCTCTCGGGAAAGTGGCTCTTCATGGGGGCCGACACCTCAAATAGGAGGAAGGGCTCTAGATAACCCACATAAGAGTTAGATTAACAAGTGAAAACCCAATAATAGAATTTAGGGGGGATGGGTAGGAATAACATAATAAGATAATCTTTGATACCTCATCTATTCATTAGAGATTTCACAGACTAATGGTAGACTAAGAAGGTTGTGGTTGGCAAGGTCGTTACCTTGTCCTCATGAGAGGTTAACGGCTCTGTATGAGTCACCCTATGGGGTTGGAACCTCAAGTAGGAGGAAGGGCAAGGATAACCAGAGATGGGGTTCGATGCCTCAAGTAGCCTGGTTCAGCCAGTGGTTGGAGGAAGGACATAGGATAACCCATGTAGGACTATGCAATGACACTCTCCACTAGTTTCCCTTATGCTTTGTGTTCTTGCTTGCATCTGGAAGTGAATTATGATGGTTTCCCTTTATTTGTTTACGAAGTGTTTAATGGTCTTGTGTTATTGTGATTGGTTCTTGGTTGTTGTTCATTTATGATCTATATTCTCTCATGTGATTACCATTGGAGTTATTGTTCCTATGTTACCATTATGGGAGTTTGGTCTTGTTGGAATTATTGGTTGTGGTCATTTCCTTGTCACCTCTAAGCATGGGGGGTGGGTTTTTCTAAAATTCATGTGGTCAGGTGGAATGTGCTCCACACCCCATTGGGTTCCCCATCAATGTTTGTTTACATAGTATCTTCCATGTGGAGCCTATACCTGATGATCATAATGTATTCTAATATTCCTTGTATTATGTATTTATCCCATATGTATGCAAGACTTTGATGTAACTCATGGATATGAACTTGTAATGTATTAAAAGATGATGTATTGTAAATGCACCCTTGTAACCATTCATAATTAATGAGATTTATTATGGTTTGTATCATGTGATGTATTTATATATTTATGCTTATGAATGTATGGATGTTATCTCTTGCAAATGATTATTTTAATGTCTATGATGGATGTAAAGTTAGTTAAGTTATTTAGCTTTATATGTATCTTTCATTATGGGTTCATTTTATGCGATGTGACCTCACGTGCCCCAAAGGACTTAGATGTTTATGATGTTATCATGTAATATAATTATGTTTAATGATTCTTTATATGTTTACTTTGTATTATTTAAAAAAAAATTGTGCATTGTTGTTGTCCTTTGGGCTTTGAACGATGGGTGTTACAACTTGGTATGAGAGCATAGGTTCGCACACTGGGGCACTATGAGCCCATTGCATTAACCTAGTTGCTCATACTCATGAGGGTGTGTCATTTTGTTTGTGTAATTTGCACTTGTTTTTCTAATTTTTGTCTCTAGGTGATGTTGGTCCAAAGGTGCAGAAATCTGGTGGAATGGATAGGACCATCGGTGTAGTGCACAATGCACCGATATCCTTCCTACCAGAAATGCATTTTGGACCTATGTGCTACCCTTATGTTACTTTTGTGTAGCCTTGTGGTGTGTTCTCTCTAAAGTTAATTTGTGTGTGCATGCGGTGAGTGTGGGTTTTAAACTAAAACCTATCCCTTGGTGTTTTTCCAGGATGAAGATATAGAAAACACCTCCGAAAAAGGTCCATGATCCGATTGTCAGATGGAAAATTAGACTTCGGTATGATTATTCCAAATGCTCCATGCTTTCAGACCTGGAGACTTTGGTGGAAGCTCTAAGGAGACTTCGTCGTGAAAGAATGAAATTGATGCCTTCTAGTAAGGAAGTCGTTAAAGCAGCCAACCTGACTGATTTGGAAACAAAGTAGTTAACCTCTGCGTGCTTATCCTTATTTGTTTAATGGCTTCCAGGAGTAAGCTGAACTCATGGGGGGGATGTAATACCCCTCATGTTGTTGTTTGGACTTGATTTTTTTTGGTGGTTTTTCTTGATACCTTGAGACATTGATAGTTACTGTTTGTTGGTTGGATTGGTGGATTGGATAGTTTAGACTACTTGATGACTATGCTACTTTATTTGATGACATGGATATTATGATATGACTGTTATGAAATAACTTGCACAATAGAAGAATATGATATGAAATATGCTGCAAATACTTGATAATAACTAAGAATAACAAGCCACTTCAAGGAGACAAACCTCCAAATATCTCTAATGAGAACACACTTCACAACTTGATGATGAAATAATACTCACAACCTCCTATATATACCTATTTATTCCTAGGATATCACCTAGGCCGAATTAGATACACCTATATAAGTTTTAGGCCAACCTAAACAACTAAATAACAATATACTAATGATAATATGACTTAATAGAGAGTTAAGATAGCCACAAGCCGACTATTCATAACCCGATGTACACTAATATTAAGGGTGTAGCATGCCCCCCTTCTTCAAATAAGCATTCTCCTCAATGCTAATCAAGTTTGGATACTTTTGAATGAACTCCTCATCCTCCCACATGACATCTTCAACTGGTAAATTATTCCATTGGATGAGATACTCAATGAGAGTTCTATTCCTTAGCTTCTTTGTGCATGCTTGATGAATGCACTCTGGTTCCAAAATGATTCTTCCTTCTTCATTGAGCTCTAGTAGTGTTGTTTGAGTGGGAATATTATGCCCAATGACCTTCTTCAAATAGGAAACATGAAAAACTGGATGTATCTTTGTTGTTGGTGGCAACTCAAGCTTGTAGGAAACACTACCAATCTTTTGCATGATTTGGTATGGACCATAATACCTTGGAGATAACTTATTATTCTTTTTTTGTTTCTTTAGTGAGATTTTCTTATAAGGATACAATCTCAAGAAGACCCAATCCCCAACTTCAAAACTTCTTTCACTATGATGTTGGTCTTCCTATTGTTTCATTCGATTTTGTGCCATGGCTAAATTCTCCTTGAGTCCTGAAAATACTTTTTGTTGATGAAGCAAGTGTTCTTCTACTTCCTAAACTCTTGGGGACTCCTTTATTGATGATGTGATGGAATGAGGATGATATCCATAAAGTGCCAAAAATGGAGACATTTTTGATGAGCTATGAAAAGAATTGTTATACCACCATTCTGCAAGTGGTAGCCAATCTACCTACTGAGACTATTTCTCTGAAGTGAAACAACATAGATATCCTTCCAAAAACTTATTAACAGCCTCAGTTTTCCCATCTGATTGAGGGTGGTATGAAGAGCTATGAGCCAATTGAGTACCCAAACATGAGAATAAATCTTTCCAAAAGTGACTAGTGAAGATAGCATCATGATCACTAACAATAACCTTAGGTGTACCATGTAGCTTTTGGATATCCTCAAAAAAAAATATTTCCACTGCACTTGCTATAAAAGGATGTGATAATGCAATGAAATGTGCATATTTAGTGAGGCGATCAACTACCACCATGATGACATTATGACTTTTAGATTTGGGAAGCCTTGTGATGAAATCCATGGATACCTCTTCCCAGCATTGGCTAGGAATAGATAAGGGTTGCAAGAGACTTGGTGTCTTAATTATCTTCCCTTTATGCCTTTGACAAACCAAACATTCAATCACAAATTTTTGAACATCACCCTTTAGCCCTTCCCAAAACAAATCTTGCTTGACTCGATGATATGTCTTCAAAAATCCTGAATGACCACCCACTGGAGACTCATGTAACTTTGTGAGAATCTTGTGTTTAAGAGTGGAATTCTTGCAGAAATACAAACACTCTTTATACCAAAGAGTATCTCCCTTCCAAAAAAATTTATCTGAACTACTAGGATCACTTTTTAATTGTTTGATGAGATTACTTGTCACAACATCATTTTTTCCACTCTACTTTGGCTTCCTCCACCCAATTTTCTTGTAAGATTGAAAGGGCACAAAAGAAGGCTTCATCTTTCACATCCTTCCTTGAAAGTGCTTCTGTGAAAATTTTTCTTTCCCTTTCTTATATGCAATCTCAAAGTCATATCCTAACATCTTAGTGACCCATTTTTGCTGCTCTTCAGAAGATAGTCTTTGTTCCAAAAACTATTTTAGTCTATCATGATTTGTCTTAACCTTGAAGTTTCTACCCAATAGATAAGGCCTCCATTGTTTCACTCCATGGAATATTGCTTGTATTTCCTTCTCATAAATAGGTTTTAGTTGATTCTTATCTTTTAATTGACGACTCTCAAAAGAAATTGGTCAACCTTCTTGCATGAGCACTGCTCATATCCCATTTCCAGAAGCATCACATTCCACAATGAGTTCCTTGGTGAAGCTAGTAGTGGCAAGCACTGGAGTTGTACACATAGCCTCCTTCAATCTCTCAAATGTTGTATTGGTAGACTCATTCCAATGAAAAGAATCCTTCTTCAATAGAGTGGTGAGATGTGCTGCTATATGACCATAATTCTTCACAAATATTCTATAGTACCTTGTCAATCCCAAGAAGCCCCTTAGTTTATTAATGGTTTTTGGAATAGGCCATTCCATTATAGCCTTAATTTTGTTAGGGTCCACATTTACTCCTTCATGTGAAACTATGTGTCCCAAATACTCAACCTCTGTAAGACCAAAAGCACACTTGGATGGCTTAGCATAGATTTTCTAATCTTCAAGTATTTGTAATGCTTCATCCACATGTTGTAAATGTTATTTCCAGGTCTTGTTATAAATCAATATATCATCAAAGAATACTAACACAAACTTTCTCAAGAACTTCTTAAAAATGGAATTCATCAAACTTTGGAATGTATATGGTGCATTGGTACTTGACCAAATGGCATCACCAAAAATTCATAATGACCCTCATGAGTCCGAAATGTTGTCTTACAAATATCTTCCTCCTTAATCCAAATTTGGTGATAACTAGATCTAAGATATAACTTGGTAAAATACATAGTTCCATTCAATACATCTAGTAAATCATCAATGACTGGAATAGGAAACTTATATTTAATGGTGTACATGTTGAGCACTCTATAGTCTGGACACATGTACCAAGTATCATCCTTCTTACCTACCATCACCACAGGTGAGGAGTAAGCACTTTGGCTATGCCTGATAATTCCTACCTCAAGCATCTCTTCAACATTTTTTTCTATCTCACTCTTGTGTATGTGTGGATACCTGTAAGGCCTGATGTTCGGTGGTTGGCTCCCTAGGACTAACTGTATGGAATGATCATGATCCCTCTTAGGAGGAAGTCCTTTAGGCATATCTCCAAGAACAACTAAGTGATGATCAATTATAGCTTGCAAATTTGGACGAGTAGGAGCATTAGATTGAGAGACTTGTAATGAACATAGTTGGGCCACAAATCCATCCACTCCTTTCTTAAGCAACTTTTGCATTTGATGAGAGCTTACCATTTGTGGGGATTTTTCCTTCAACCCCCTTAGCTCTACTAGCCTTCCTTCTAATTGAAATCTCATGAATAGTTCTTGGAAGTTCATCTCAATCATTCGCAATGTAGTAAGCCATTGTACTCCCAGAACAATATCTGTTGCACCCATGGATATCGCATACATTGGGGTATCAAGTTGATAATCTCGCATGGATAATTTAATGCTATGAAACTTCCCTAAACAACTAACTATACCACCATCTACAATCAAAACCTAAAACTCTGGAGCTAGATATATAAAACAATTAGACAAGTAGGTAACTTTTTGTTGATGAAATTGTGAGTACTACTTGAGTTGATCAACACTATTACCTTCTGCTTCTTTAAGAACCCCACCACCTTGAGATTTTTTGGAACACTGAAACCTAAGATTGCATGACAAGAAATGATTGGTTGAGAATCATCTGATTCCTAATTTGACTCCCTTTCATCCTCTAGTATGGGTTCCTCCTCTTTTCCTCATTTGGACCTTCAATATAGAATAATTTCTTTTCACTGCATTTATGTCCTCAATTGTATTTGCTATCACAATTGAGACACAACCCTTTTGCTCTTTTCTCCTCAATTTTTTGTGGAGTCAACTTAGTAGGTTGGGTTGAATATCCTTTCTCTCTTGTCACATTAGCCCCTTGCTTCTTAGGAATCAAATACTTCTCCTCTACCCTCCGTGCTAAGATAAAAGACCGATTTATGGAGCTAGGGATAAACATGCGTACCTCATGTTGAATGTGATCCTTGAGACCACCCAAGAATAAGTCATTCAAGTTTTCCTCTGTAATTGTATCCACTCTTAAGGATAGATTTTGGAATTGTTGAATATAATCCTTAACTAATCATGTTTGTTGAAGTTTAGCTAGTTGGCTGAAGAAGTTGTCTATCACACAATTGCTATATTGTGCTTGGAGTTCCTCTATAAAAATTTACCATGAGACAGTGAGCCCCTTTTTCCTTCAATGAGTGCAAAGAGAACAATACCAAATGAATTGATCTGGTTCTAGATATAGGGAAGCCATCGTGACCTTTTTTCCATTTGGGATTTGGTGTACTTCAAAAAAATTCTCCATTTGGTTTATCCATGTTAGAGGATCCTTGCCATCGAACTTGTGCATATCCACCTTTGGAAATAAATTCCTAGATCCCATAGGAGTACTAAAGCTTGTTTCAATGGTAGTTGACCTATAATTTTCACCTTGGTTGCTCGAGAACTCCTTTCTTGGTTCAGCCATGTAGGTGCTTAACATGTTTCACATGTTCAATATATCTCCTCTTAGGTCACACATATCCATCTTAATCAAGGAAATGTCTTCCTTGAAATTATTTATTTCCTCATTAGCATTAATATCCTCTATTGTTACCCCATCCTTATTAGAAGTCTTCCCCGGAGTGACAACATTCTTTTTGCCCCTTGTTGCAAGCCCCGTCATGATGGAAACCACTAATCATGAAATAAATCATAGAAATGAAACTTAAATTATTTAAAAAAATTACTGTAGTATCCTTTAGTATGTCTTCAAAAACCCCATAAAAATAAGACTCCAATTCAACAAGATGTGCGAGATATGTAGATTCCAAAAAAATAGTGTAGAAACCCTAATTCTGCAATAATTCGCTTAATTATGCTCTAATTCTTCTGAAATCTAGACTATAGCTTCTTCAATATGTTCTTCAAAAACCATTTAAAAATCAGAAAAAAATTCACCAAAATCTGAAAGATATGCTCTTCCCAAAATTGCCTCGGAAATTGAGAAAAAACTTGCCTCTACGGTGCCAAGATCATGCTCTGATACCACTTGTTATGAAATAACTTGCACAATAGAAGAATATGATATGAAATATGCTGCAAATACTTGATAATAACTGAGAATAACAAGCCACTTTGAGGGCGCAAACCTCCAAATATCTCTAATGAGAACACACTTCACATCTTGATGATGAAATAATACTCACAACCTCCTATATATAATTGAGAGAAATCTATTGTTGAGACTAGATGATGAAATCTTTGGGTAACATATAATTGAGAGAAATTTATTGTTGAGACTTTGTAAATGTTCTGATATTTTTATAATTATGTTATGGGAAAATTATTGCCTCTCTAAATTGAATGCATTTATGTGTTTATATATATATATATATATATATATATGTATGTATGTACACATATATGTATATACAAAAATTCGTGGATATCCATGATATATGCATATATTATATGTATATATATAAACAAATATGATTTCTAGTTTCCACAGTTCTATGTTCTTGATGATATACACAAATATATATTTATATGTATATATATATTTATATATATATATAAATACACACAATTGTGTACACATATATATAAATATATATATATATATATATTTTCATTTATTTGAGAATTCATTTCCGTCTAGGGCCGTAGTAGTCTATCGGTGGTGGATTGTACATTGCTTGTTGGGTGGGGCTCAGACTTGACCGTAACCCTGCCTAGCTGTATGGTGATCAATGGGTTGCGCTACAATCAAGAGACTGCCACAGTAGTCCATCAAACTGTTGTACGTAGCAGTCCTTTGGATTATTGTGAGCAGTCCCTTGGACTGCACATGGTCGTAGCCATACAATGGTTGTCTATGATTTAAATGAATATTTTTTTTTTCATTCATTTTATATATATATTTCTTTATTTATTTATTTATTAATATTTATTTAATTTTTTATTTTTGTTATAATATATATATATATAAATATTTATATTTATATTTATTGTATAGATATATTTTTTTGGAAACATCTATACACTAGAAAAATCAATGAGGCTAGAATTATTTTTTGATAAAAAATAATAATAATAAATAAACAGAGCATTTATATATATATGTTGTATATATATATATGTATATATATATGTATATGTATATATATATATATATATTTATACATATATGTATATGTATATATATATATATATATGTATATATATATGTATGTATGTATATATATGTATATATATAGATACTTTGATTTCTCTTATGATTATGAAATTATAAATATGACTGTAATTTATTCATGGAAATACTGAAAATAGTATTTATATCAGAATTATTCTCAAAATGTTATCTTCAAATTATTTCATTGAAATTGGGAAATAAATCTTATTGGATAATTACAAAAGAAATAAAAAAAATTGTGGTATTTTGAGTCTATTTCATTATACCCATGTGTGGATACTATTGAGTTAACTTGCATGGTTGAATCTTGTAAAATTGATTTGGTTACTTTTCTTTATTGTCATGTTATTGTTTTGGATTTTTTGATGTGAGAACCTAGTTTGATTTAGGAACCCGCTTAGGGATGTTGTAGGCTTCTAGATGCTTGACCTTAATTGTTAATTGGTGTATCTCTCTTTATGTGCCTTGATATGGCAAGTGTTTTGATATCATTGTTTTGAAAGGGTTGTACGAGATATTGTTGAGACTCTGATTATGTACTTTGTAGAAAGATGGGTAATGCCTCACATGTACTCATCTGTTGAGATTTAATGCTTTGTTCTATATGATACAACCCTTGGTTTTGTATACATTTTGGGGTCTCTAGCAAGAGTGGCTCTTCATGGGGGTCGACACCTCAAATAGGAGGAAGGGCTCAGTATAACCCATGTAAGAGTTAGATTAACAAGTGAAAACATAATAATAGAATTTAGGGGGGATGGGTAGGAATAACATAATAAGATAATCTTCAATACCTCGTTTATCCATTAGGGCTTTCACAGACTAATGGTAGACTAAGAAGGTCATGGTTGGCAAGGTCATTACCTCTTCCTCATGAGAGGTTAATGACTCTGTATGAGTCACCCTATGGGGCCGACACCTCAAGTAGGAGGAAGTGCCAAGATAACCATAGATGGGGGTTGACACCTCAAGCAGTCTGGTTCAACCAGTGCTTGGAGGAAGGGCACAGGATAACCCATGTAGGACTATGCGATGACACTCTCCACTAGTTTCCCTTATGCTTTGTGTTTTTCTTTCCTTTGGAAGTGAATTATGATGGTTTCCCTTGATTTTTTTATGAAGTGTTTAATGGTCTTGTGTTATTGTGATTGGTTCTTGGTTGTTGTTCATTTATGATCTATATTCTCTCATGTGATTACCATTGGAGTTATTGTTACTATGTTACTATTATGGGAGTCTGGTCTTGTTGGCTTCCTTGGTCATGGTCATTTCCTTGTCACCTCTGAGCATGGGGGGTGGGTTTTTCTAAAAATCACATGGTCGTGTGGAATGTGCTCCGCACCCTGTTGGGTTCCCCATCAACATTCGTTTACATAGTATCTTCCAGTTGGAGCCTCTACCTCATGATCATAATGTATTTTTGATATTCCTTGTATTATGTATTTATCCCATATGTATGAGAGACTTTGATGTAACTCATGGATATGAACTTGTAATGTATTACAAGATGATGTATTGTAAATGCACCCTTGTAACCATTCACGATTTATGAGATATATTATGGTTTGTGCCATGTGATGTATTTATATATTTATGCTTATGAATGTATGGATGTTATCTCTTGTAAATGATTATTTTAATGTCTATGATGGATTTAAAGTTAGTTAAGTTATTTAGCTTTATATGTATCTTTCATTATGGGTTGGTTTTATGCGATGTGACCTCGCATACCCCAAAGGACTTAGATGTTTATGATGTTATCGTGTAATGTAATTATGTTTAATGGTTATTTATATGTTTAATTTGTATTATTAAAAAAAAAATGTGTGCATTGTTGTTGTCCTTTGGGGTTTTCATGATGGGTGTTACATTATGCCATTAGTTTGGTGTATCATGGAGGCTATAATTGTGTTTTTGTATGTAGGAGTAGAAGGTATTGTTGTAGGGTGATAGATTTGGCTTCCTCTCTAATTTTGATAATTTATTAATGCTTGAGTACAACTAGTTGTGGTAGGGATGTTAGCATCAATTATACGGGATAGAGTATGCAACACTTCTATTCCTTGGGTATCATTGATCAATTTCCTTTAGTTTTCCATTACAGCCACCAATTTTCCATCCAAGGATTCAATACTTTTAAATATTCTTGTAATCCTTCTAAATATTTTTCTAATTGTTTTAGTTTTTCCCTAGGGACTTGGGCAACAACAATCTCAACATCTCAAAAAATGTTTGATTATAAAGATTTCATCAGTATTGTTGGATTAGGGATAGAGTCCAAAATAGGTTGGGTATTGACAATACCTTGCAAGAAAGAGTTAGAAGACTCAGGATCCATGGCAGATGTAACAATAGCATGGGATGCCATAAGAAAGAGTTAGATACTAGGTTGTGAAGCTCATGCAAGTTTTAAAACACTATGCCTTTAATAAACATGAAATTGTCAAACAATTATAGAAAAATACGTAGAAAAAAAAAGTAGACAACAAAAGCAACTAGAAAACACGAAAATTAGGTGTCTAACAAAAATCTAAGCCAAAAATAGTTGCACTAAGTCCCCTAGGGTTACTATGCCCTGCATAAATTGGTACAAATTTTAAATTCTAGTTGTATGTAATGTTGTTTAAGGTTCTTAGGTCCATGTTCTGATAGGTATGATAGTGATTTTTTTTTAGAATTTTCTCAATTTAATATTATATGCAATGTAAGAATGCAAGTGTGCAACAATTTCAAATTGTTCAAGCAATAAAAGACAATTATAAATGTAATTTTCAGATTCAAGATGTAATAATTGATTGATTTTAATGTCTGTATGAAAACGATGATGTTGATGCAATTATGAAATAAAATAATATAAATTTTCACTTTTTGAGCTATATATCTAAAATGCATAAATACATGCAATGAATACTTTCAAGATTAATTTATATTAATTTTAGATTTAAATTTTAGATTTAGATTTGATTGGAATTAGAAGGTATATCTAACCTATGATGATTGAAATTAGCCCTTGTGCAACCTATGATACAATATTGTATGTAAAATTTTGAACTTTTTATGTTTTTAATGATATAGAAATGAATGCCTAATTGAATGATGTCAAGTAATGCAATGCTAACCCTAGATCTAGGTTCCAATTTACCTCAGATTTCAAAATGTATTTAATGTTAACATGTTAGGTTCAAAAAAATGAAACATAGAAAATGGTGAGAGAACACTTTTGAGGAGGTTAATTTCTCTTTCTAGGGTTCTATACCATTTTTTGTAGGTTCCATTAGATAGATACAATGTACATGATAGATTATTAGGTGGGTTTGATGGACTTGGACAAGCTATATGATTGAATTACAACCTGGAAGGTGAGTCAACTTTCCCTTCACCAAATATAAAATGGTCTTATGGATGAAATACAATATAATAACTAGGCTAATGATGTAAATTACTATTATATAATGCAAATACATAAAAAAAAAAAATTGTAGATAAATTCAAAAAATTGAAATAGAGAGAGCTAAGAATTGTGCACCTGCGTTTCAAATATGGTTTGAAAATGGAGGACTAAGTTTCCTAGGGTGACTAGGTCCTTGTATAGGGATTTAGGTTAGAGCTTCTATTTTCCATCTGGACACTTGTTGGATCATTTTCAGATAATTTTGGAACTAAGTTTCTATTGGTTGTCAAGGTGTAGGGTTTTAATTGAAAACATGAACAATTTATCTTCAAACTTCCATCAATCTTCTTCTAATCTAAAAATTGCACATTCAAAGAGACATCAAGGGTTGTTCCATTTAAGGAATTTCCTTAGTCAAACCCCATGTTAGTGTTTCCACTTCCACAATAGAAATATCAATGATAAATGGATAAATGATAGGAAGGAATGATGAATCAAAAAAGTGTTGCAACTCACCACCCTTCAATGGATTCCTTGAAGGATTTAAGCCATACACATATCCTCAAGGCTTATATCTTGCTTGCTTGAATTGCTTAAATTGTTGCCTAAGACATACAAAGGGGTTATCCTTCACAAACAATGATAACATAAACATGCATGAACTTACATATTATTTTATATGATGCTTGGATCTTGAATTGCTACAATAAATCACTGAAATGTTTCCCTTGACAATAGTTCTTGCTCTCAATTTCACTTTAGTGCTATATATTTCCCTATTAGTTTTTATGTGATGCAATAAATAGTTATTTAAATTCAATTATTCTAATTTCCCCAAAAAAAAAATCATGATAGCTAACTATGGACTTTTGAATTTCAAATGTTAAAATGTCAACACACTTAAATTTGGAGCCACAATAGGGGACTAAGTCACCCTAGGTGAGTGTGTCCAAGCCCTATTTTTAGGAATTAAAGTATTGAGCACAAATTATTAAATAAATGGATTTGTTTTCTCCTTCTAGTTTGTTGGTAATGTTTAAAATGGACCATATAATGCATAAGTTTAGGAAATTAGGTCCAATAATTTAAGGGGAAGTAAAACATAGTGTTAAATTGTCACTTGGATGACAATTTACAATGATACACTCTAATACCATGTATTTTTGGTATAGAATACTCTACACCATGCATGATTTGGCTTAATATTGTAGCCACCCAAGATCAAGGAAATTCATGAAAGAACAAGAGAGATCATATATGAACTAATAATGCTATTCTATAAAAATATAAAAAATGAAAGATTATTATTGTTATGATTGTTGATTTACACTTGAGACCCCTTGGTTATATAGAAAATATGAGACATAGGATTAGACATGATGGTTACAAGAGTATTAATCCTATGTCATGAGACAACTAATATTAAATGACTTAGTACTGAATCATTATATGTAAAATGATAAGATAAGATCTTATGAAAACTCACAAACTTCTAGAAATATTCCCTAGGAAATAAGTAAACTTAACATGTAAATGGGACCTATAAGTGAACTACATGGATAAAAAATATATAGTTTACACCAACTAGAATCACTTTCATTTTTAATGAGTACAAATATTTTGAGATATAATTTATTAATCAAAATTTGAGTTTAATAAATATCATCTATACTTTTCCATATTAAAAACATGGTAGCCTCCCTTGAGACATTTAATAGGATAAAATCTACAATACGTACAACTAAATGGTTCCATGCACATTTTTTCCAAGTACTTCCAATGTTTATTATAAATTTGTTAGTATTTTATTCCTCATCCACCACTCTTCATTGATCCTTTTCCTTTAAGAGATTGTCCATTTTTAGCTTAAATTTTATACCCATAATCATTGAAATTCTCAATTATTAAATAGGAAGTAGATTATGTACATATAATCACAAAAATATTTATAAAGCCCATTAAAATTAAACAATATGCAATGAAATAAATTTCATAAGATAATAATATAATATGAAATACACTACAAATACTTGATAATAATATTCCACTTTCAAGAGGGATAACTCGAATATTCTTCAATAATAACTCAATAATCAACATGTCAATAATAAATAACCTATATCTGCTATGACAACTTAGATACTTAATTTTAACATCTACAATGACATAAATACATATATGATTATAATAATGATTATATAACTTATTTAAGAGTTAAGGTAGCCATAAGATAATTACTCATAACATAATATATACTATAGGGTTAGGCACATAACACAATCTCACTAGAATAAACTAATTATTTCATTGGAAAAGGAGATCCTAGGTATAATGGATAGAGGAATGCAATCAACTTTTACCAAGAACTTGTGTGGGGGAATCTAGATCAATAAGGATATGAGACTTACTAACAACTTGGAAGGTGAATCGACCAACCTTGGATCTAGATTCTTTTATTGTGGGTATGTGTTGGAGGTGGAAGGTTTCATGGATTAAACAATTGGTGTAACATGATATATCTATGTAAACTATGAAAATACAACATTTTGATATGAATTATGAAAAACTAAAGGTGCACAGTAAAATTTAAGTTCTAGAAAAGAAGAAGGAAGATACTGATACACCCAAGGTTTAAATTTGAGTTGATTTTGGGTGGTTCACGATACAAGGAAACCCTAGAATAAGGACCTAGATCTAGAAGCTACTTTAACAAGCTTGAGGTTCCTACTTTGTAGCTTCTTCCTTTTGGGTTTGGTTATTGTGTCTTCATTTGTTGCTAAGATAATACAAATTTTATGTCTTTCCAACTTCTAGGGTTTCCATGTATAAATGAGAAAATATTCATGAATATTCATCCTTGATACTCTTTAGCTCTATAACTGTGAGCAATATTTTTGCTTGGCCATCTAAATCAACACAACAGATTATTAGTCAAGTTAGCCAAAAACAATAATCAAACTCTCTATGAAGTTCTTAATCACATTAAGACAAGGAAACATTATAAAAAACATTACAAAGAAATCATAAACATGTCAACCTATCTAAAATGGATTAAACCATCACTTCATAGGGGGATTGGTGCTATTGTGGAAAATATCCCTTTCCCAACCCCTTTGGATAAGCTAAATAATGAAACTGTTTTGAAGATGATATGAGATGGACAAAATCAGTTCTCAATTAAAGAGAATGACTTTGCATAAGATTTGTGGATATGAAATGCTAAGATTGTGGAGGATTAGAACAATAGAGAAGTTCTCTATTTATACAATATAATGATAGAAGGATTCCAAACATGGAGGATGTGGGACTAAAAACCAACCAATGAGAAGAGGCCACTTGTCAACTTGTGAGCGGCTTGAGGAATGAGCACATTTTGGTCAATGTGCTAAAGAGGGGGAGATTCAAATTTGAATTTGAGAGTTAAATGTTGAGTTTGACCTTTTCAAAAGACATGTAAGAGCTTATTAATTGCTTTGTTGGATGTACATATCAACTTGTCTTTGAATTCAAATTTGAGGGAATATTCCTCAAATATGCCATGTTGATGGAAAATGCTAATTTTATAAATGAATAAAAATGCTTTATTGGTGCAAGTGGGAAAATCTAGAGGATGTGATCGGTGGTTAGATTAAGTTAATTAGGATTAGATTAGCTTAGGTGATGATTAGTTGATTTTGACCCATTTGACTTATATTTAGGGATTTAAATCAAATCAAAGGGAGATGAAAGGTGATAAAGATTTAGTTAAATAAATATTTTATTTATTTAGCTAAGAGGGATAATGATAGGATCAAGTTGATTTATTTAATTTAAATTGATGACTTTAGGAGATTGACCAAATAAACTTGATTTATTTGATTAATGGATGAATATGACCTAATCAAATGTATGATGTCAATTTCACATGTCTACATTTTTCCCCTATTTCAAGCAATGTACTTGCTGCGTTGGTTCAAAGAATAAACTTGCCGCAATCAAAATTGAAAAAAATTCTAATTTTTTTGGATGCCCCAGCAGAAAGAAGTACACTAGTACATTTCCCCCTCGAGAGATCGAGCGAAAAGATTAGATTTGAGGGTCGATCTCGCAATAAAGAGGTTCAAGATGGATGGTTATGGATGATGATGAAAATGAGATGGTTTTAAGATGCTTAGAATAACCAATCTATATTATCCTAAACAACTTAAATCACGATGAAATGCATGTGAGATGGATGATGCAATGATGCCTAAATGATTATGCAAATGTATGATTTTATGAGATGCTTAGACTAATAGATCTATATTATGATGATGAACATGTAAGTGCAATGCATGTGAAATGATTGTTGTTTCCTATTATATATGATATGAATGATATGTAGTATGTTGACAGTTTGTGGAATCAAGATGGATGCATTGGTGATGTTATGTTAGCGGGGATAGAAGAAAGAAGAAATGAGATGATGACAAGAGGATCCAACAAGTCCATGATTTGATGAGACTTTATTAAGGATGATGATAATGATGATATGGATGATGATGATTTGCTTATCAAGGATTGGGATTTTAAAAAGGGCTACTTACCTTATGTTTGATAACACACATAGGTATGATGCATCAAGGTATAAAAAAATAGGATGGCGTTGCACCTAGTGAGATGGACTTTGACTTGACAAATAAATAGGAGTATTCTTGTTCATAATGGACATACAGAAACCTTGCTAGGACGTACCTAACAAAGAAAGTATTCACCAAGTTATTTTACAAGAATGTCCAACAAGCACAGTAGACAAAATGATAATGATCATTGCCCCATTCCTATCTCTCTAAATTCTTCATTCGGATATCATTGAGAGGTCCTTGGAATTAGCACAATAAGATAAATCAAATAAAAGATTGAGTACACAAACAAGCCAATGTTCTTCATACCTTGAGCCAAAGGGATGTGTTTTGATAGGATAAGAATCCAAGTGATATCCAAAATGATGCCCATTGTCGGAACGATATATCCTAGGACATGCATTGTATAGGATGATGACAGTTTGATAAGTTGATTGGTAAGTTGTTGATATAAGGTTGATTGGCATGTTTGAAAATGATCAAGAGTTTGATTTTGTGTTTAACAGTTTATTGCTTCTATTTTGATTTTGTATTTGAAGTTTGTTTTTGTTGATTGTTGTGATTTTTTTGTTTGCGTTGCCAAAGGATGAAGGTGATGATCAATTTATTATGGATGATTGATTATTTTGAGTGAAAGAGAGATGAGACAGATGGATTTTTTCAAATATTTGGATGTTTTAGATGTTCTTGGAATGTTTTGAGGCTTTTTTTTTGGGTTTTTGGATTTTTCAAATGTTTTGATTTTTTATTGTATACGCATAAAAATGGTCATGTCTATAATCCTGGCAATTAATTAAATATTTATTATTTAATTAGTTTTCTAAAATCCTCTACATATGATTAAATTTAATTAATTTAATTATATTGTTCATTCATCTTATTCTTCCTTCATAATTAAATAAATTTATTTTATTTAATTATTTTCATATGTCCACTTAATTAATTGAATAAATACATTTTATTTATTTAAATTAATTATCATTGTTTAAATTTAAATTAAATCTTTTGATTTAATTAAGTTTAAATATCTCTCTTTCTTCTATTTTAATTTTTCTTCTTCTAATTAATTAAATGTTTCATTTAATTAATTTCATAAAAGTGATTTAATTAAATTTAATTAAATATCTTATGCTTTCTTTCTAAATCACAATTATCTTGCAAAATTCCAATCTGTATTCCCCTTCTCCTAGTTAAAAAAAAAGTAAAGAGAAATCCCTTCGTCTAATGGTGAAAACCTGGTAAACAGGTGCCTTGGATAAGTACCATGATGAAAACCTAGCAAATAGGCGTCATGTGTAGGTTTATCTTCTATGTCACTTACACTTGGGGGCACAATGTCTTATCTATCCAACCTATCATTTTCATGTCATATCATTTCCATCCTACCTACCATCTTTAGCCATCATACATACCTATTATATTGAGTCCATTCATCCACCCTTCTTCTTTTGATCTTGATTAAGATATAGGGGAAAAATGTTGAAACATGCTTTGGATATCTTTTGATATACCTCATCCTTCCAAACAAGCTTATCATTATCCTATTGCCATAAGCTTTGTCATGAAAAATCCTAAGTCTTGTACCTAGAATGGGGCATGTTATTCCTATGCAACATAGTCTTTGGAAATCACATCCTTGCTCTCTTATGATGCATACATCCATTTCATTCACTATGACTTATCCTTTCCATCCATCCATATGCCATGAGCCTTTTATCATTTATCCCATCACCCACCCTTTCATCCATCAATCCCATTTATCTCCTTGCACCTAGCCTTGGTTTTCCCCTTGTCATTGGTATCTAGCACAAAGGCTACTCAAATTTTCATCCTTTGACACCTCCAAATATTTTCAAAATTACAAAAAAAAAAAATTCAAAACATTTCAAAATTCCAAAAAAATCAAAACATCTCAAAACTCCAAAAAAATCAAAACATTTCAAAAATAAAAAAAAACAAAAAAAAAGTCCTGAAGTAATACAAAAAAATCAGAAAAAGTCTGAAAGAAATCCAAAAACAGCAGAAAAAGTCCTGAAAGAAATCCAAAAACAGCAGAAAAAGTCCTAAAGAAATACAAAAAAATCAGAAAATGTCCTGAAGAAATACAAAACAATTAGAAAAAGTCCTGAAGAAATACAAAAAAAATTAGAAAAAGTCCTAAAAAAATACAAAAAAAAATCAAATATCCAACAAAAATCCAAGCAATAAAATCATTTCAATCATATCAATTCTTCTATCCAATCATTCAACCAAATCAATCATCTTCATCAAAACCATTGCAACCAATCCACTCAATCACAATCATTCCAATCAAATCAATTATTCAATTCCATCAGTCGATTATCTAATCAAATCACTTCAACCTAAATCATTCCAAACACATCAATTCTTCTATTCAATTCATCACATCCTATCATCCAATCAATCATCATATCATTACAAACAGTTTCTTCAAATCAATCAAATCATCTTCAAACATTCCAAGCAAATATCCAAATGCAAGTCAATCAATCTTGTCAAATTATCCAATCACATCCTTTGGTCTTGATCCTAATCTTGTCGTAAACCAAATCAACCAATCAATCAATCAATTATCATCATCCTTGTGTTGCTCTAGGGATATATCACTTCCCAACAATGACAACACTATCATCATCATCAATCAATCAATCAATCAACTATTTACGGCTTGACAGGGGAAATACCTTGTTTGTTTTTGTATCATTTGTGCATGCTTGCTTGCTTGCTTGTGTGTGTTATCATTTTATCTTCCATTTGTATCAAATCTGTATCATTCTAGCTAATATTCATATCTTGTGTGTGTTGGAATATCTTTTTGCACTATCCTTTGCATCTAAGGTCATATAATACCTTTTGTGCATTAGGACTTTAATGCTCTAAGTCTACTTCCTCATACATCTAGACAAGGTTGTATTACGTTGGGGCACGAGACACATCGTCACCTTGGTCCTTATATCTTGGTGCATAACGTCTAGTGCTATATCAAACATCATGGTTGCTCACTTTCATTGTAGCATAACGAATCATTCATCTCCTTCATCCACTTTCTATCTTGCATCATCCTATCTATCCTTATCATTTCATTTCGAGAGAATACCTGTGTTTGTCCAACCCACCTATCCTCTCGAGGGGGCATCATCAATATCAAAAATTGGAAACATATCAGGGGCAAATTTTTTATTATTTTCTTTGAAGCAATGTGTTTCACACATCACTTCAAAGAGGGGAAAAATGTATACGCATAAAAATGGTCATGTCTATAATCCTGGCAATTAATTAAATATTTATTATTTAATTAGTTTTCTAAAATCCTCTACATATGATTAAATTTAATTAATTTAATTATATTGTTCATTCATCTTATTCTTCTTTCATAATTAAATAAATTTATTTTATTTAATTATTTTCATATGTCCACTTAATTAATTGAATAAATACATTTTATTTATTTAAATTAATTATCATTGTTTAAATTTAAATTAAATCTTTTGATTTAATTAAGTTTAAATATCTCTCTTTCTTCTATTTTAATTTTTCTTCTTCTAATTAATTAAATGTTTCATTTAATTAATTTCATAAAAGTGATTTAATTAAATTTAATTAAATATCTTATGCTTTCTTTCTAAATCACAATTAGGTATTTTATTTAATTGTGCAATCTTTTCATATCATAATTAATATTTTATTTAATTATGAGATCTTTTGCTTTTTTCAATAAAACCTGATTAAAGCTTTATTCTTATCACCAACTTTCTTCTGCTTTTAAAAGCTTAATTAAATATTTTATTTAATTAAGAAAAGCTGAATATTCTCCACAAATAAATAATTGATTTTTTTAATTAATTATTTATCAGCTTTAAATCTTTCTTTTATTCTTTTAAAGAAAGATGATTTCTTATCTTCTTCTTTTATTCCTCTTTCATAAAAATAGAAAAATCTTGTTTTTAGGTTTCTTCTATTTTCTCTTCAGTTTCATTTATCTTCAGCCATTCGATCTGTCAAGAATTATCATAGCCATTGATCATATCAGCCAATCAGAAGCTTTTGAAAACTCTATAAATACAACCTCTCACAATTCATTTAGGGGGTTGATTCTTTAGTATCCTCACTCTATCAAAATTATTCTTCAAATATTCTATCTTTCATCCATCATTCTCCTTCAAACCTTCACTATATCATTATGCCGCCGAAGTGAGCAACCAACATTCCTCCATTATCAACCTTCAAAATCTTGCATTCTTAGTATAGTATGCATTTCATTTATATCTCGTTCTTCAGTAGCCTACTTTGTTGAGCTTTGCATTCCAGATCTGAGAGCAACTTGAGCAAAGACGAAACGCTGGAGATAGAGGACAATAAGATGACTTCAAAGAAATTGCCATTAACAGTTTGCTTATTTCTGTTTTTCTTTTGGTTTCTTTGATTTAATGTTTTATTGATTGTGTTGTTATTGATTTAAATTGATCATATTTTCATACACACATTTATTTTTTCAATTTTTTTTGGATTTTGTAAGATTTTATGAATGTTTTTGGATTTTGATGTGATTTTGGATGTTTTTGGATTTTTGGTCTTTGGGGCTAATCAAAGATTAGCCTTGCCTATGTTTAAGCTTAGAGACAATGTAGTTCAGATTCCAATATTTTTTTTTATGCTTTTCTGACTTTTTAAAGTGTTTTTGGATTTTTTGATGTTTTGGTTGTTTTTGGAATTTTTGATGTTTTGGATGTTTTTGGATTTTTCACATGATTTTAATGATTTGGATATGGACATGTGTGATGATATCAATTCTCTATTTGAGATTTTGTTGAAGACCAAGCTAAGTTTGATTGATCAGATCGATGGATTGATGATTATAACATTGTTGAGGATACACAACAATGCAAGGATAGTGTTAAGCAACACAAGGATTTGATGGGGTTTATGATGATAACATTGTTTAGGATACACAACAATGCAAGGATTTTGTTAAGCAACACAAGGATTGGGAAGGATATCCCGAGATGATGGATTGATTGGATTCAATTGATCATGATTTTTGAAGCTTGATTTGCAATAAAATTTGTTTGAATGATTTAATGTGATGTTTGACGTGTGAATTAGATGCGACTAATAGTGATTACTTGGATTGATTTTTGAAAAAAGATGAATACTGATAAGGAATGTATTCTCATCAAAATATGCCATGGGCTAGTGATTTGGATCAAAAATGCTTTGACCAATTTGATTTCACATTTTCCAATGTTTGGATTGCCACATAAGTTGGAGGATATAGATCAAAATTTATTCTCGAAGCAAGATGTAAATATCTACCCCCAATTTCTAGCAATGTATGGAATGTTATGGATAGATTCCTAGATAGGTGTATGGATGGATGGATATGGTAAGCACACAAAGGATGCCAAGGATTATCTTACAATAAGATAAGGTATTCAGATAAAGAATGCTCATTGGATAAGGGTGTGTGCAAGAAGTTGAGTCCATGAAACGTGGAGGTTTCTTGCCTTAGACAAAAAATTGAAATCGGCATCGAACAAACGGGATCCCAATTTTTAAAAATCGTGATCACATTACGGTTCGGGATCCTGCTTTTTAGAAATCGGGATCCCGTTTCTCTGTGGACTCTGAACCAATGAACACGGAATGGGATCCCGATTTATAAGAAACGGAATCCCAATTTATAAAATACGGGATCCCGAGTTGTATAAATCGGGATCCTGTTTTATACTGCTATTTTTTTTTTTTTAAAAGAACAGTTTTCAATCGCTTCCTCGGCTAATGTGGGGACCCCTCGAGTATCATGACAGCTAAACCCCACTCCACTCAGCCATGTGCACGCACCTAAACACCATTTCTTTGCATTTTTTTTTTGAATTGAAATTTTAAATGAAATACATTAATTTAGCATGTATTTTTTTTAATTTTTGTCACGCTTTAATCATTTTTTTAATTGTTATAGTAGAATTCAATAATTGTAAAAATAGACAAAAACTTGCAATGAAATTTAGATGTTTTTTGATAAAAATGAAAAAAAAAATGTTGAATTGTGTTTTAGAAACAAAATTTAACTTTTAAATATTAAATTGTTCAATTAAACCCAAAAAAAATTGATTTTGAAAATCCTAACTGAAATAAAACAAAAAAAATTGCATTTCAAAACCCTAGAAATTGAAATGAAATAAAAACATCGCATTTACAAATCCAAATCGAGCTTTTTGAAACCCTGAATTTAAATCAAAGGAAAAAATTTGAATTTGAAAACCCTAGTTTGAATTGAAACGAAAAAATTTCATTAAAAACCCTAATTGTTTAAAACTGAAACCCTAAATTGAATTGAAACAAAATTTTTTGTTAAAACCCTAAATTTGAATCGAACAAAAAATCATTCACATTGCTTAAATGTTTTAAATTTTATTTGCTTTGTATGGAAAAAATGATATATATTAAACTTTAGTTTCAATTTTAAATTATAATTAGATTAGAAATCAATATGTTAAAGAATGGTTAAAATTCATAAAGTTTATCTTGATGTTTGTTTGAAAATTTAATTAACAAATTCGTGAATCTAAACACGTACAATCGATTCCAATTGACACTAACTTGCAACTCTAAATTATGCCAAGGGCCACCCAAACTTCACCCTAAGTTTGCTAAACCCTAGACCCTAAACTATAAAATCTAAAACCATAACACTAAAGCATTTGAAATTTATGAACCCTAGACCCTAATCTTTCATTGGACATACCTAAATTTATGTAGGTTCAATGTCAAGAATGGGTCTATTTGGTAGATTTATGAAAACTATTTTAAATATCTAGAATGCCATAAAAGTATAATTATAGCAATTCCAATTGGAAACACTTGGGTACATATATATCATATGAAATTTAAATCTAGGAAGGTGTCTATCATATAGGCGAGTTGATAATACATGGAAAGAGGTTTGTATGTGAATATATGTATTAAGAAAAACATAGCACATGACCTCTATAGGATTTTTAAGATGTGATCCTAGATAATAATCCACCCATCCTCAATCATAATGGATTATTTAGCAATTAAGAGAGATTCAATTTAACCATAAAATTACCTATATTTTGATACTATATAGATTTATGTGGAAGGATAGAAATGCATCAATATGCTTTGTGCCATATTTTATGAATATTAATATTTAAGAAAAATCTACATAAGATTGACCTAAGTAGATGATTTATGTAAGGGCTTTTTAGTGATCAAGTGACACACCATGGAGATAGGGATGGTATTTAAATTCTTATTTATAAATATAGTGTACCCCCTTTAAATTTGTATTTGGTTTTTATAATGAGTTGAAATTATCAATGTGTTACATAAAAGAAATTTGTGCTTAGATATATTTAAATTAGATAATAAAGATATAGTTATATAAAATAGGGAATCCAACATGAGGAATAAACCTAAATAATGTGCCATTGTGTGCATCTAATTTATGCCAATGATTTAGTAAGAGTGATCGTCTAAGAGGATGAAATAAGACTTGAAAAATTGTAAGATCTAACACTATTTTAATGTAGTTTTATATGTGTGTACATGTCCACTATGTTTTTTGAGTTTATGTTAAAATGTAAGATAAGGGGGATTGGTGGATATATTTGAAATCTAAAGAAAAAACAAAAATGATGTGAATATATAGATATATATTTTTAAAATGATTCTTTAACTTATCTATATTAAACATTGTATATTATCTCTATATTACTATCATGGCTTGATTTTCATTATGTCTACTAAATGTTGCTAGATATTTATTCATTGTTGTAATTAAATTATAGGGCTCAATGTGTAATCTATTTTACATCAAATTTTATAGTAGACTTATAATCCTAGAATGTTTGTAAATTTAATAGCTAACAAATAACTTGATAGGTTCAACTAAAAACCAAAAAGTGTGGTTTGATTTATCTCCATTAGGCTGGAAAGCTAAAAAATCTACTAGGTTTATCCCTATTAGGTTGAAAACCCAAAAGTGTAGCTTAATAAGTACAAGTGGTGAAAACTCACAAAAGCACTAGAAACTAATCTTTGCAAAACTACCCTTGACATATAAAAAAAAAGCCAAAGGTCGCCATATGTCATACCTGTATAGGTTGTATAGTTATATTAGATACCTTATAGTATCTCCTATTGGTTAAATATGTTTGAAGATGACATTAGCGACACATCCCTACATTTATATGAGATATATTATTAACATGTCGTGTTACACATATGCTAAGATACTCAAATATGGATAAGGAAAACTAGGGAATATATATTAGAAGAGAAAGATATACTAAGCTATCCAATATTATATTTTTGTACTTAGTGTAGAAGAGAAATTCTAGACCAAGAATGCAAGTGCAAACTCAATACTCTACTTCTAATGAAAGGTAAATAAAATAATGAAAGATTAGAGAAGCATAATAGGTTCCATAACATTATTTTATGGCTCTAAATGTATGTGTTGATGTTGCTCTTTGGTTCTCTAATGTGATAACATATACATACAAATTTTATCATATGGAAACATTTGGGGATGTCATTATTTTATAGAGTTGAGGGGAAAGGAATGGAGGACTAGGTTTTTTTGGAATTGAGGACTAGAATTTCATGAGAGAATTTTTGAATTTGAATTTGAGAGGGAAGAGAGAATTAAATGTAGGTGGTTGGGTTGATGGAGGGCTTGTGTTGACTTGATTAGGTAGATGGGAATAATTGAATGCTAATTTGAATTTGGATTGAAGGTAGTTGGAAATGAATGGCTATGATTAGTCTAATTAATTTGATGGCTAGGATAGATTATTAATTTCATTTTAGATTTGATGAAGTGGAAGCAAGTTACATTAGTTTGAGTTTGGATTGGTGATTTGGAATTATTTTAATTTTAAGCTATGGATGTGACATGATTATCCCCTTAATGGTTGATTAAAAGTTAGGATTTGGGGATTTTAGCTAATTAAATAATAAACTCTAAAGTCTAAACCGTAAACCCTAAAGCCATCATTTTTTCTTAGGCTCTTAATGAAATTTGGTTGTCTTAGGCAACTCCACCAAATTTCATTACCTTATGCCATGTAATTGTTTCCTAGGATCTTGCAGCATGTAGATCCCCTTAAGCTATCATATTACCTTAAACCCTAAACTCTAAAGTCTAAACCCTAAACCCTAAAGCCATCATTTTTTCTTGAAAGGCTGTTAATGAAATTTGGTTGCCTTGGGCAACTTCACCAAATTTTATTCATTTGAGCCATGCCATTTTCTCCTAGGACCTCACTAGACGTAAATCCCCTTAAGCCATCATGTCACCCTAAATCGTAATTCAATTTTCTTAAAGGGTTCCAATATGACATTTCTTAAGGGGATCAAAGAAGTTCTTAAAATTTGGTGATCAAAGTTGCCCATACCCAACCAAATTTTAACAATAATAAGATCCCAAGAAGATTATACAATATCAATAGTTAATTGTATTTTCATTCAAATAACATGTGCCTTTAGACATGTTCGGTGCCTTACATTACACTCTTATCATTTGTTTTCTTTAATATTTAAGGCCATTTATATTGAATGGTTTAACTTGGTATTTCCCAAACATGTATCTTTAAGCATCTTGAAATTACAAATCTAATGTAGGTTCACTCATATCTTAAAGATCACATGGATAGATTCAATAATATTCATAATCCACCTCCATGCCATCCATCTCCACCACCTTCACCTCCACCTCCACCCACTCCACCTCATAACCCCCCACCTCCACCACCTGAAATCAATGAACATGCTCGTTTGCAAGCACAAATCAATGCTTCTACTAGAACCATCCAAGATCAAATCAACATTATTCAAAATGAAGAATGTGTCGCACCTCCTGTGAGGATGTTTGCATCTAGGATGCAAACCCTTGTTGATGCTATCATGGCTATGGATGGGATCATAGATGAGCATCGACAATGGCTAGAGGAGAGGAGAACTCCTAATTTTGAAAAGGAAAACACAAAGAAATGAATATCTATGCAGTAGAGAGCCATAATAGTTTATAAATTAAAACAATGATCTTAAATAGTTATGGATTTATAAATTTGGTGAACGATGGATATTTTGTGTGATG
>VDFB02060306.1:157267-198203 GCA_007258455.2 Sequoia sempervirens | reverse complement strand
CCTTCTAAATCCTTATGATGAAGGGTTGTTGCTAATAAATGGTCAATTTAAGAACTAGATATCATGCGTGGAGGTGTGGATGGAGTGTTTTTAGGGATAAAAGATGGATTGGTTGATAGTTTGGAACCTTTAACTCTCCAAACTTGGCAAGATGAGCAATGATGGGTGGACACAGAAGTGTGCATGGAATTAGGACCAATGACTTGATACAGTTTGTACATCGCTTGAAAAACCTTCTTTTGCTTTTGCAAACATCTTTGATGGATGCTTTTCTATTTTTTTATTTTTCCCCATAGTTTCTTTGACTAATGGAGTTTGATAGGGATAATCTTTCTTTATATGTTTCGGTATCCATGGGTATGTGCAGGATCATGATGGGCCAAAAAGTGGCAATATGAGGGGTATGTGGATGACGGCCTTTTTTATACCCAAAATTGTTGAAACAAAAAGGGTTTTAAAAGGATATTCACCGACTTTCCACCAATATAAATTATGTTTTAGTTTTGAATTTAATAAAGTAATTATTATTCATTTTCTATTCAAAATTATGACTAAAGTCCTAATTGATAGACTAATTGAAAACATCTATGAATTTCAAAAGCCCGGTATCACATTTTTGAATTTAGAACATGTGTCATATTATATGCTTTGCATACTGGGATTAAAAGAAAAATGAATTTCATGAAGTTTGAACAAGATAAAGGTGGTCAAACATACAAGTTTTATATTTTTTAAAGAGTTGTAATAAAAAATTCATAATTAATTATTTACTTTCATAAAAAATTACAAAATAAATACATCTGTCGGGACATAGGAGTCCTATACTTATATAAAATATTATAAAAAAATATTATCATTTTATTGTGAGGATTGTAGGGTGGTCAGGACAAACAACTTCACTTCTTGTGCCTAAAATTTAAGTACCTCTTTTGCATTGAAATTTCAAATTTTCACCAAAATAGATTTTTTTTTTTTTTTTTTTAACAAAACTAGTAGTTTAGAAACTACATTCAATTTTCTCTGATTATATTCTTACATATTTTTGAAATAATATAGATAACTTATTCAAATTTTTATGTCATGTTTCCTAACATTGATTTTTCTAATTTTTTCCCACTTAAGGGCCTATTTTTTCCATCATGATCCTGCACATACCCCAATGTGTATTTGATTTGTTTGTTATGCTTCTTAGCTTTTTTTGCTTTGATAATATTCCTCGTGCTTTGATTCATATCTTTCTTTTGACGTTGGTCCCAATTTGTGGATGGGGTGATGGGTGGATGAAGATTCATGACATGGCTGGTTGTAGTATTGGCATTGGTTTCATCAGAAGGATTCTTCGTGCTCCCTATGTTGATGTTTCCTTGGGACATGGTTGCCCCCAATATGGTGGTAGTGGCACCTTTGTTCCTTGATTCTGCTTGTTTTGAGGGTTCCTGTTTAGAATGCATTCTCTAATAAATGACCACTGTAGATGATGTTATTTCAATTTGCTGCTCTGCTAACTCTGAAATATCTTGTTTTGTTTGACCTACTTCCTTGAGTGGATAATGTTGGATATCTTCATACATGATGTCTTCAGTCTAGATTTTGGATATATTTGATCCCGATGTTGACAACTCTATTTGGTTGTAAGAATCAATAACCTACTCTTTTTGTGTAATAATATCAAGAGTAAAGGAGTCCTATTTTGAATGAAGATCATCTACGTGTCCATCTGTAGAAAGCATCTCATGGGTAGATGGAGGAGTATGTGCTACATGGAAATGATCATCTTGCATAGATAGGAGAGTGTCCATTAGATTATTGTAGTATCTTGAAGATACAAATTCTTGATCTTGAATGATTTCAGAGTTGCTTTCAACATGCTTTGGATCAAGTTCTTGACATGGGTCAGTTTCATAGGATGGATTCCTTAGAAAGGGTTCTTGGATGTCATCATTAGACATGGTAATTCGTTCAATTTCCTCAAGTGTCGAGTTTAGGGTTTCTTCAGTATTTGTAACCATGAGGTCAAAGGGGGTCAATATGTCTTGGAAAGGACCATTGCTAGACTTTGGTGAAAGAAGTTGATCATGCTTTGGCATAAATTCTTGAGATATGTCCTCTAACTCATAAGGCGATATAGAGACATTTTCAATATGATCGTTGGTCAGTGGATCATGCATTATGTCAATAGGATCAAATAATCCTAACAATCCTTGAAATACATCACTAAAAAGTGGCTCTTGATGTATGGTGAGTTGATCATTGGATGGGGTGGAAACATATTCAATGTGCTCCTTAATTGAGAGATCTTGAACATTTTTTTCAACAATTGTGGTGGAGAGATTGTGAATGTCTTCATCCATAGGGTCAAGTGATGTTGACATTTCTTGAATTGGATCATTGTTGAGTATTGTTGGTGGATTTTCATCATGATTGAAAAGTGACTCTTGACATATGTTGATTTGATCATTGGATGAAGTAGACACAACTTCAAGGTTCTTAGTGATGGATTTATCTCAATCCTTGTTCTCAACAGTTGTCATTTCTTTTGTTTGTGCTTGTGCTTGTTGGGTAGCGTGAGAGGCTTGGGTAGCTTGAGAGGCTTGTTGCACTTGTTGAGCTCATGTTGATTGTTGTGTGGCTAGATATTGTTGGATAGCCTTTTGGTAGGTCTAGTGAGCTTTTAGTGCAATGATATATTGTCTTGCTGCATTTGGTTTTGGTCGTAGTGGTGGTGGATTTGGAATCGTGTTGGATGTAGTGACAATTCATTGAGATACATTTGGAGTGATCGTGAGGGTTTGACATATGATGGGTGTGATAGGGGTGGTTGAAGTTATCGAGGTGATAGGAATGGTTGGAATGACTGAGGTAATAGATCCTTGGGAGACCATAATTTGATTTGTTAGGATTGATGTTGTCATTTGATTAGATACCATCTGTTGGTACAATGTCGATGGTATAATCCAAGTATTTGATGTGATGGCTTGATTGGTGTTAGGTGGATTGATTTGGATAGAGTGATTGGTGCTAGCTAAAGGGGAATCCCTAAACCAAGGAATGATGTTGATATGGGTAATGGCAGTGGAGATGTCTCTTGGTATAATGACTCAACTATTTTGGTAAGTGTAGCAATTTGATCTCACCAAATTTGATCTTGATTTTGATCTTGACTCCCTTGATATAGTTGATTTGGTTTTTGTTCAAGCAGATTTGGGATGCATACTTGTGGTTTTTCAATGGGATCATGGACAAATTGATTTTGGACAATGTTCTGATTTGGCGTGATAGGTTGAAATTGAACATTGTCGATGTTGGGAATCACATTGCCTTGATTTAGGTAACTTTGATTTTGCATGGTGTTACCTTGACTTGGACTAATTCATGGAGTCATTATCATCGTGTTTGGATTTTGAACAACATTTGTGTGATTCACAAACATATTTATCTTGAAGTTTGTTGGATTCATTTTTGGTAATCTTGTACTTGGTATATTCACTTTTGGCATGTATGGATTTGGTGGGATGATTTTGGTCGTTTGAAGACTCGTGCATTGATTGTTTGGTGGATAGACTTGTAAGTTTGGACTTGGATTTAAATCCACCATCGGGAAAGGTTTTCCAAAATTTTGAATGGGCATACCCACATTTGTTGTACCATTGAGGTTTGTAGGAGATAATGATCCCATGTATGGATTGCATAAATGTGAGTTTTGAAAATCAATTGGTATTGTAAGGTTTTGATAGTTTGGTTGACTTGGGTTACTCATGATGTATGGATCAAGTTTATATTCCATGTTCCTCTTGTGTTTTTACCTTGTTGTAAAAGTGACCTGTAAGGTTCTTAGGACCAATGACGAGATGAAGGATGAAAAGGGGAAATGATATGAGTGTTAAACATTTAGGGACTTTGGATTAATGCTAGACTTAGGGTTTTATTTTGATTGGTTTGATTTGGGTAATGAACTTGTAAACCCTAAGATGTAAGATGTTATCCTAGGATGAACTTGTTCAAAGGATTGCTGATTTAATTAGAGGTATGAGAAAGGATGCATTTCCATACTCCTAACTAAACAAGGTGATTTTTGGTTTGATGATTTACCCAAGTCTAAAATGATGTTTTCAAAGCTCTAAATTTGTTTGGTGGGATGGGATGGAAATTTTTTGGGATGGGTGAATTGTTTGATTTGATCCTAAATGAGCCTAGGAAGGACTTGTTTACAAGACAAAGATAGTGAAGAACATGCTTTTCTCTAAAAGTAACTCAAAATAAAAAGATCAATGTTTGTGTGAAAACCATACAACCAAAAGATGCCAAGCACATATGTGGGTTCCAATTGATTTAATCTTTGCTTAATGGATTCTTTTACCACAACACTCTTTGATTAGATTTTGAATCTAGATGTCTAATGTCTCAACTTTCCCTTATCCCACAAAGTGTATTATGTGGAAACCAAGGAAATTTGAGGCAGAGTTACTATTGTTGACCTTAGTAGGAGAAAATTGAGATGAAATCCAAATTTTAGAAGCCTCTAAGGATACTAATCCCAAGGGAAAGCAATAACATGTGAATTATTTCAAGGATATTTGCTTCTCCTAAAGGGTTTGAGATTTGGTGCTCATGTTGAATGTTGGTTTTCCAATGTTTTTTTATCAAAGCACTATGTTTTCAAACTAACTCACGAGCAATATAACATCCTATCTCAATTGGTACATTTTTTTGGGTGGGCTTGCCTCATGCCCTTCGTAGTAGAAGAGATAATTTTACATGCAACCAAGGAAAAAATATAAAGGTATGTTAAGAATGAAGTCTTAACCTCAATATTTTAACCAAGATTGGACATGGCAAGTAACTTCTTAGAATCTAAGTTCCAATACACCACTTTGATAAACTTGTTGAATGGATTAGTTGGTCACTACAAACAAAGGTTTTAGTTCAAACTTTTTGTTCGTGGAGATTGACCCATACAGCAAGAGTCCCCTTTCAAATCCATCTCATCGGAATCAACCACATGATATTGGCATTTACTCCAATATACACATTTATATCCGGGTTGGAAATACTCTTGACTTTAGAGTGTTACTGGTTGAGTCGTTCCCTTGGGTGAGTAATTTTTCCCCAAGGTAGACCCTCTAAGATAGACAAAATTAAATAAACTTATTCATAGTTTGATTGACCCTTGTTTAGAAACAAAGGGAGAACACTTGCAATAAGCTCACTCATGCTCACACAAGATTTTGTTCAGTTTTAAACCCAAAATGAAGTGTGGAGGTGATCACTTACACAATTTAATTTCACCAAAAGTCTTTTGATTCTCAAGATCGCCGTGAGGCGTGAGAGAAGCACATACGTCTTTTGATGATATTACTTTGTGTAAATAATTACAAAACAATAAAGATACACATTCATTTTATCCTTCAAAGTAATGATTCGATTCATTTTAAGCACCAAAGGAAAGATGGAGATTTGTTCAATTCTAGAACCCAAATTGAAGCTAGTAAGTGTCTAATGTTCTCTTTAACCCTTTGCAGTGAAAAATTGAAGTGTTCTTTTTAGAGCCTCAAAAAGATGTAAGTTGATTTAAAATAGAAAACTATGACATAGGATGGAAGCTCTTTAAATCATTTAAAAACGCTTTTTCAATCTTCAAGTGTCAATGTCCAATTTGCTTCAACTCCAATCTCGCTTTGCTTTCACCTAATTCCAATGCTCGATTCCAATGTCAACCTTCACCTATCAATGTAAAATTATTAGAAATAAGATGACCCACTAAATCTCTTATTCATCAATGTTAAACATAAGTTGAATGTTAATAGTAGAAAGGCCATTATCAAGAAAAAAAAGAAACAACCTACTATGTCCACCATTTGAATGCCATTCTTGTGAAATCAAAAACAATTTAGAATTTTGAAAAAGAAGATCACACATTAAATGCATTAGTTACCTAGGTCATATGATGATTGTATCTTGAACAAAAGCTAAAGATATGCAAACCTTTTAGAAATCAAGACATGACAATCAAATTTTACTATTACCCCTTTGCAACAAAATTTAAATGCTCTCTTCTTTTTTTTTCTTTTTTTTCTCATTGATGAGGTTGTGAGACTTTAAATAACCAATTTAAGCCAATTTAAAATACCACTTTCCCTTAACTTGCAAAAGTAGGCAGCAAGTAAAACCACCGCCAAATATTTTCAAAAGGGGACCACTATATACCAAAATTTCAAAGTCTAGACTTTGTTTCCAAATTATTGTATATGATGATAATGATTTCAAATCCCCAACAACAATTTCCAAATCTGTTAATAGCCTTTAAAGACATGATTCTAAATCCTGCAAACACTCATGATATAAGGTACATTGGGAGATGCAGTCTTTACTCCACCTCAATTTTGCATGCCCGACTGCCATCAATGTCAGAGATTTAAACGCATTAACTATGAGTAGTAAAGTCATATTTCAATTGTTCATATGCATAATATTTCATTAAATCGTTATTAAAGAGACAAACCTATGCCCCCAAATCTAATGGTTGCTTGTTTTACTAATCAAAGACTTTACATTCACCGACTGCATTCAATCGATATTAAATAAAGATTTCTATCCTAGTATTCCAATCGATTTTAAGCCAAAATAATACTTTATATTCCTATCTTTAAGTAGGTGGGTGGTGCCGCAGGCCATAGTCTACGCCTCAATTTTCCCTACACAAGGAAGTCATAATATAGATTAAATAATGCTGATTTGTAGGGCACGCATAGCAAGCCTGTAACGACAAGACATAAAGTTTAGATAGATGTTAGAGAGTGCTTATTAAACTGAAGACTATGACCAAAATCTTAATACAACACACAGCTTGCAAATAATGACTTCTTAACAGAGGCTTCTGCGGGAAATAAATGTACCTTCTCTTTTTTCATTTGCAGTCAAAGAGATATGCAATATCAACTCATTACCTGATGTGCACTACCAAAAAATCAAGATATTTTATGAGACTTCAGATTTCCTTGAAATCATCTTCACAGGTGTTTGATAGAATGCTACTCTGAAATGTGATCTTATGGAATACAATGACTGTAGGACCAACGAACTTCTCCTACGCCACCATGGATTATTGAGAGTATCAATATTGGATGGTGTAGAAACATGGTCTATGCACTTTACTCATTTTGTATTGCCTTAACTGCTACTGATGGTGCTACTGCTTCTGCTACGTTGCTGCAATCATCATGCGCCATAAGACCACACCTTTTTCCCTTCTATCAATTAGTTCATGTGCCTTGTTTATGTTGCCCCATATGCGCATCATTGCTTCAAAGAAAAGGCTTTAGAAATTTTAGAGAAGATGCAACTATCAAGTGAATCGCGCCCACGCTTGAAACTAGTAGAACTTATTGGTTGAGGGTTTGACCCTTCTTGGTTAGGGGAAATAGCCGAATGCCACTTCACCCTTCTGGTGTTAACCTCCTCTCCTCTGTCATAAGCGCCATTTCCATTTCATTCAAGAGAAATCCGCTTAAAAAAATGAAATGGAAATGAGAAAATAGGTAATATGCACAGCGAAAGGTAGATATGCAAAAGTGGAAACATAGAACAGGCACATGAACCGTTTGAAAAGAAAAAAAATCCCTCAAAAAAATGTCATCTCATAGTATGTGTTGATTGTAGGTTGCCTCAGTAGTTGAATACACTTTAGAAACTTTCAAGCAAATGTAACCTACAGGCATAAAGTCAAATTACATAACCTTTGCATAGCTTCCTCCCAGCACAGGTAAGATACTTCCGATTATGTTCATGTGCTACGGCTGAAATAGGTTGACAATGGATTCAGAGAGATTATTTAAACCTCTACAACATTCTATTTTCAAATTTTGTGGATGTGACAAGTTAACAAAGTTGCAAAGTCTTAGAATATATCTTAATGTACCACTTGGGTTTCAGAATTTCTAGATGCAGATTGGTAACTCCAAAACACAAAATTATTCATTGCTTCATGCTGACACTATGGTTGATAAAGATAAAGGGCCTAAAAATGCAACTCGGGTAAGCTCCAAAGTATACTCTAATGTTGCATACTCATTCAACAACAATGATGAAAAAGGTGTAGTGAAACAAAAACCCAAGGCCGAGGTAAATGGAGGAGAATCAGGTGTCTCAAGGAATGGGACACAAAATAAAATAAATTGCAGAATGTGGAAAAAATGGATTTGAAAGATATTTGAAGAAACTTTCAAGATTTTATGTTAATGCAGCTAGCAGGCGCAAAAACTAGGCTTCATAGCCCTTCAAAAGATATAAAAATTTAAGTCAATGCAACTGGCCTATGTAAAGTTGTGCCCCAATGCCATTTAAAAGAACTTTCAAACTAAAGCAAATGGCAGGTGTAAAGCTAGCGACCACCAATATCCTCTTTTCTTTGAAACAACTATGTTGTGCTATCCATTAGTGAGAAGACAAATGCTATGAATGATGAAAGAACAATGCTATTGATATATAATTAATGATGGAATTTTTCTCACTTAACAAACAGACCTCACGAGAACGGTATTTGACTTCCTTTGCAATTATCGGGCAATAGGGAAAGTAGATCAATCAATGATAATTTGGCTCAATTAGATAGTATGCATTATAAATCAGAATTTCAGATATCATATTCCTAAAATAATACGTTGCTGGTGAATAGTGAAGCAAACTCATAATAATTCCTAGTAACTATGAGATAAAGCCATAAATGAACTTGCTCAATGAAAAATTCAGACAACAGTGTACTAGTTCAAAACACATGCTAAAAGTAGAGAATACAGAGTAAAGACTTTAAGGCTGAAAAAGAAAGCACATGCTGAAAATAGAGAATATGCCCAGGCAGAGATAAAACACATATACCATTTTCCTCTACTTCAAGTTTGTTTTGGCTTTGGAAGTCAATGCTTGGTTAAAATAACGGATAGATCTTTAAAAAAATGAAATGGCACATAAAAAATCATTTACTGTCCAAGCAAAGTAGATAATGTGAAATGGATTTATTCACGCCCTCCTTCTAGCGCTATATGTGAGCAAGATTTTTGCTTGGCTATCTAAATCAATACAATAGATTATTAGTCAAGTTAGCCAAAAACAATAATCAAACTCCCTATGAAGTTCTTAATCACATTAAGACAAGGAAACGTGATAAAAAACATTACAAAGAAATCATAAACATGTCAACCTATCTAAAATGGATTAAACCATCACTTCATAGGGGGATTGGTGCTATTGTGGAAAATAGCCCTTTCCCAACCCCTTTGGATAAGCTAAATGATGAAATTGTTTTGAAGATGATATGAGATGGACAAAATCAGTTCTCAATTGAAGAGAATGACTTTGCATAAGATTTGTGGCTATGAAATGCTAAGATTGTGGAGGATTAGAACAATAGAGAAGGTCTCTATTTATAGAGTATAATGATAGAAGGATGCCAAACATGGAGGATGTGGGACTAAAAACCAACCAATGAGAAGAGGCCACTTGTCAACCTATGAGAGGCTTGAGGAATTAGCACATTTTGGTCAATGTCCCAAAGAGGGGGAGATTCAAATTTGAATTTGAGAGTTAAATGTTGAGTTTGACCTTTGCAAGAGACATGTAAGAGCTTATTAATTGCTTTGTTGGATGTACATGTCAACTTGTCTTTGAATTCAAATTTGAGGGAATATTCCTCAAATATGCCATGTTGATGGAAAATCTTGATTTTATAAATGAATAAAAATGCTTTATTGGTGCAAGTGGGAAAAGCTAGAGGATGTGATGGGTGGTTAGATTAAGTTAATCAAAATTAGATTAGCTTAGGTGATGATTAGTTGATTTTGACCCATTTGACTTACATTTAGGGATTTAAATCAAATCAAAGGGAGATGAAAGGTGATAAAGATTTAGTTAAATAAATATTTGATTTATTTAGCTAATGGGGATAATTATAGGATCAAGTTGATTTATTTAATTTAAATTGATGACTTTAGGAGATTGACCAAATAAACTTGATTTATTTGATGAATGGATGAATATGACCTAATCAAATGTATGATGTCAACTTCACATGTCTACAGTAACCTACACACATACAAAGAGGGGAAGGGTTGTGTCATTTTTGGGCTTTCCATGGTCAAACATCATGTTGGTATTTCTACCTCCACAATTGAAAAATTAATAATAAAAGAGAGCTTATCCTTTTGAGGGATAAAGGCTAAATAATAAAAAATGATGAATTGGCACTTTTCTGCAAGTCACGACTCATATAAATGATCTCCATGATGGATTGAATTCAAACTCATCACCTTCAAGGATCAATTATTGCTTGAATTGATTTGATTTGAATACCTACAAGTGAGTGATCAAAATGAAATGCATGAAAAACATGAACAATTTAACTCACATAAAACTTGACATGATGCTTGGATGACAAGATTTTGCAATAAGTTTGAAAATTCTACTCTTGACTACTTTATAATGCTTCTTAAAGTTTAATAATTGCTAGTGAATTTCCTTATGATTGCTCGGTCATTAAATTTGTGAAAGTACAATGTATTTATATGCAATTTGTCCAATTTCCTAAAAAATAAATCTTGATAGTTGAAAATTGACATTGAATTTCAAATAATAAATTACTAACACAGACGTGTTTAAATTTGGAGTCAAAATAGGTAATGTAGGGTTCCTTGTGCCTGAGACTAGATTCTTACTTTTTAGGGATCTAAAGTATTGAGGGAAAAATATGAAATTCCTACTTTGATTTCCCATTTTTGATTTTTTGATATATGTTTGAAAATAGATAATTCTACATATAATTAAGAAATTAGGTGCATAATTAGGTCCAAGCACATTAGGGGAGTAAAGGCTAGTGTAAAATTATAGAGGGTAACAATTTATGATGTTACATTTATCCCCCACTTTAGTGTTAGAATGAACTTGTGCACAGACTCACACTAAAGTAAGAAGAATATGTCAAGAGGGGTTTGATTATCAGAATATTGAAGAGATAGGGGGTATGTGCAAGATCGTCATGGAAAAAATAGGTCCTTAAGTGGTGAAAAATTCAGAAAAATCAGAGTTAGGAAACTTGATGTAAAAATTTGAATAAGTTATCTATATTATTTCAAAGTTATGTAAGAATAGAATATGTAGAAAATTAAATTTAGTTTCTAAACTACTAGGTTTATTTTTAAATAAAATCTATTTGGTGAAAATTGGAAATTTCAATGCAGTAGCAGTTAAATTTCAGGGAAAAAATAAGTAGGTGTCTATCTGACCACCCTAACCACAATAAAATGATAGTATTTTTTATAACATTTTATATATAAGTAAAGGACTCATGTCCCGATGTGATGCATATTTTTTTGTAATATTTTTCCAAGTAAATAATTAATTATGAATTTTTTATTACAAATTTTAAAGAATATAAAAACTCGTATGTCTGACCACCTTAACTTGGTCAAAACTTCATGAAATTTAATATTTTTTTTAATCCTATAGTATGCAAAGCATAGAATGTGAAAAATGTTTCAAATTCAAAAAATGTGATATCATTTGAAAGATATAGATGTTTTTCAATAAGCCTATTAATCAAGACTTTAGTCATAATTCAAATAGAAAATGAATAATAATTATTTATTAAATTCAAAGTAAAGTATAATTGATATTGGTGGAAAGCTGAGAATCTCTTTTAAAAACCCTTTTCATTTCATCAATTCTGGGCAAAAAAATGGTCATCAACCACATACCCTACACATACCCATCATATCGCCATTTTTGGCCCATCATGATCCTACACATAACCTAGGATGAAAATGAATCTAGGGGGAGTATGCAAGCCACCACGATTAAAGATATTATGGAAAGAAAACATAAGGAAAAGGGAACACACATGTATGATGCCAATGCAGAATGACAAACATGAAGCATACACAATGAACATACACAACATAACATAACATAACATCAAAAACAAAAAAGAAATATTCATGAAGAAGATATGAAACACAAACACAAGGGTTAGTACTAAAAGGATTTGAGTCTATAAGGAAAAGATACCGTATTCTTAAATTTTTTTGAAATACCAAACATCATTTCTCAAATATTATATTTCTCAAGAAAATGATCTCATGAGGACTAGAAAGTTGTGTTAAGCCAAGTCACTCATGAGCTACATAGATCCACTGGCTAGCAAGTTGTGTTATGCTAGGTGTTCATGTAATATGATGGGTTCCATAAGGCTAGCTAGTGACATTATGCTAGGTAACTCATGAAACACATGGCTCCACTAGAAATCAAGTTGTGTTATGCGTAGTGGCCATATTAAATGGGTGCTCAAGTTCATGAATCAACAAGTTGTGTTATGTCAAATCCATTGACTATCCTATAAATCATGCCTCGGGGAGTATATAAAGTTTAATTTCTTGGGGGACCATTTAATTTTGTTGGGGATACAAATCACCTTAGGAAGTTTATAAAAATCACTTCAGGGGATGCAAAAAGTTTAATGTTAAAGGGGACAAAGATTACAAAGACACGCCTAAAGGTGTATTATAAATAACACCACCATAAAGGGGGTATGCCAATAAAGTATTTTTCTTTGAAAAATGTAAGTCAGTGCATGATAGGTCAAACTTTTATTTCATTTTTAGTGGGGTATCCTCCATCCCACTTTATTATTTTTCTTTAAAACCCATGTCTCTTTACTAGTTATAAAAAATTAATATGAACTTTGATGAAGCTATGAATGGAAATCTAGGAGTAGACAATTTTTTATGTCTACTTATAAATGTGTAACATGATCTATTGTTGCATATATCTTTACATTTAGGATCTAAAATTAAAATTGAGGTAGAATGAGAGATCCTCATTACGGGTCTCAAAGTAGAATACGTGATAAGTTATAGGAAGATTGAGGATGAAGGATATTCTAAAGTTTTATAGAAGAATGACAAAGAGGATTTTTTATAAAAATTAGAGAATCCAATTAGATTCATAAATATTTTCCTCTAGAGATAAGAAAGTTTTTATCTAACTTATTTCTCCCTTAGTTTCATAGAGTAGAGATTAGTTATTGGCTACCTAAAAAATCATGAAGTTTTTCAAATTATTTTTTCTTCTCTATCTAGTAAAGACATGGATGATTAGAAAGTTCTTGATATATATTTTCCTATTCTGTTGGTTATTTTTTTTAGAACCAAACTTTTTCTTACCATAGACCTATGAACTTTCCAAGAACAATTATCAGTAAGGACAAGGATTGGCCAACACAAAAGTAAAGGATTTTAGGTCTTCACTTCTTCACTTTAGGCTCTATGAAATCTAGGAGGATGATCGTAAACAATGTGTTCATAGATATTGGTGTGTATTTAGTATCAAACACAAAACAAAAAGATGATTCTCCTTAAATTTTTTAGTTGCATCATACCTTGAAGATTTGGCTAATCTTCATAGTAGTGACTAACTTAAGCAAGAGAAGATATAATTCATTTAACATTCCCACACTTCCCCAAAGAATTCCATAAGTTATTTGATTATATTTTGTGATTACCATTCTAGTTGGTCACCATAATTGGAGCATGGATACTTTTCCAAACCAATGAGCTATATTATGGGAAACAGAGTCAAACCATAAACCTATATGACTAGATAACAATGTTGTATTTTAGAAAATACCCACAGCCTTGAAAATATTGCATTGCAATACCCCCACCAATTATTTCCATAATTTACTTCTTACTAGCATCCTCACACAAGATTTATATCAAACACACTATTAGGTTCAAGTATTTACATACATTCATTCAATGGATAAGCAAGAATAAAACAACACATTTATTGGAATTCAAAAGAGACAAATAAGATAACCATTGATTATATTATTCATAGTTTCAAGTATAATTTGTACATAGGAGAGAAATGTACAAAAATTTAGTACCATTTTTGCTATCTGTATTGTTATCAAAACCATATATATCGGCTGACCTTTTCCTATAACATATTACTAGAAAAACTCAATATCTATTTTCCTTCTATGTATATCCCTTTTTAGAATGAACTACCTACTGGTCTCCCATGTAACCAGCCTTGAAATCCCCTTTATAAGATAAGGGAGCAACAAGTAGTAGGCTAAATTACACTTACATTTCACATTTCACTTTCATTTAAAAAAAAATTCAACAAAAAGTGAGAATATTCCCTAATGGATTGCAAAACCATCCTTTGTAAGTCAAGGGAGAACAAAAATAGAGCTCAAAAAACCAATAACTAGGGTAGCCCCACCATACTTAAAAAAGTGTTGCTGTCACAACACCAAAAACATGTAAATTCATCCCAACATGAGAAACCTCACCATCAACACTAAAGGCATAAATAAACGAAGACCCATTTTATAACACCAACTAAAGAAATAAAAGTAACACAAAGGACCCAAAATTCTGAGAATCCACTAGGAAAAGAAACAAGATGCTACTTTTCCTTGTCATGAGCAATGTAGGTGTGCCCACTTGGTGTCCTTATTGTCAGTGGAGTAGCAATCGCTACCTCATCCTTAGAATCAACCCAATCCTTCATAGCCATGCTAGATTGATGGTAACCAAAATTAGTCTTGTTTCCACTGTTAGAGGAATCATCCAAGATCTCAATGGGAGAATGATGACATCCCATGTAAGCTCGGTGATACCTATTCCTTCTTGCAACTTCCCTTTTTGGCCTCTCAACTTTCTTCTCCTTACCTTTTTCTAATTCCTCTGAGACAATTCAAACTCTTAGATGATAGGAATGTTTGAGAACGCCCTGTGCTGAATTTTTGGTAGCTATTGTTTTCTTCTTTGGTGTCACATGTATCTCTGGCATGTCTTGTTCACCTTGGGGATAAATTTCTTGAGATTCAAGATGATTAAGCCTCTTAGATCTAAGGACGAGGCTGATGTTCACACTCACCTTTTCCATTTCCTTACTTAGCCACTTACTAAATTTTCTTAGAGAAAAGATACCACCCTACTCAAAAATAACAAACTCAAAATCACACCTACTTTTAGACTCCTAATTCTTACAATTATATGATGAGAATAATGAAGCAGGTGATCTTCATTAAATAGAGCAATTGGTGTGCTTCTACATTAATTCTATAGGAAAACTTGTGCGAGAGCATTGGCAATCAATTAACCTAGTTTTGAATCTCAATCGTCAATCATAGTTTGAAACAAATCAATGGTTAGATAATCTAGATTATTAATGACGACAAAATTAAACATATGAATTTGATACTTTTCCCAAATCAAGAAACTCAAGTGAGATAAGCATTCACTTAACTTGCATATTAACCATATGCTTAATTTCTTAACCAAACCTGTTGTGTCACATTTACATACTTTCCCGTAGGAATTAATTCACTTGTAATTCCTCATAGTAACATAGTAGGGAACGATTGTGATTTATCTTCAGAATATCAGCCCATACAGTGCCTTCAATTTTACCTTTCCACGTGTACTAGCTTCTGACAAATTTGAGGGCCATAATTTTTTTTACCAATTTCACATGCTTGTTCAAGAATCAATTCTAATTTAGTGCCATTTTTATCTTGGAACAGTCTTGGCCAATATGTCCAACTACATCTACCTTTACTAGAAACTTTATAAGTTCTTAGAAGCAATCTGCATGGCACTTGGCCAAGTGCCTATTGGAAGATATGGCCCACAAAAGTTAATCATATAAGGGGGCCATCTCTAGGAAAACAAGATATTGACCCATAAGAACAAAAACTAAGGATCATTAAAATCAAGCCTTCGATCATAGGAAAATTAATACCAAGAAAAAATAAGGTGACTGACAGACCTAAGATCAAGGGTAGGTAAAAATAATGACCTTAATGGCACAAGTGACAACTCAAATGACCAGGTACCAGGAAAACAGGTCAATGCAACAATAAAACAACCAAGGGTTTTGAGAGATTTATAAGCCAATTCTGAAGGGTTTTAATTCATAAGACCCTAAAACATGTGCTAGGAACACAACCCAAAGCCAGAAATAAAGGGTATGAGCCAAGTTTTGCACAATTATAGACTAGAACCAAGAATTTTTTGAGGGGTTCCATCAGTGGATCTTGTTGGGGACACATGCCTCTCGCAGGCATGGTGAGATCCTAGAATCATGTATGAGCATACCAGGTGCCTTATCCATCAGGCAACATAGTCCTTTTTAAATTTTCAAATCACAGTTGATGGTCCCAGACCACCAAAAAGAAAGAAAAACCCATGTTTACCTCTGTCAAATACCAACATGTTGAAGAGACCACTCTCCCTTAACCCAAACTTGCTTTTGTAATACCAAAATAGACTAAGTGAATAAATTTCTACAAACACTAGTCTCAATCTATTTTCAACAAGTGAGAACTTGCTCTCTATTTAGATTTGTTGTCACATGGTAACCAAATCATATAGACTAGATCATTTCCAATCTCTTTGAACATTTTCTAATTCTGCAACAAGTGGTAGCATATGAGGATAATGATTAAGGCTATATGAAAACATAGTCTGGTCACATTCAATAAATTCCTCATAATGGTCTGGCCCAGAGAAGACATCATACCTCAGGGATAATGTGCAATTTTCCTGTGTGTTGAGCAAAGAGTTCTCACACATTTGACACCCCTTTAACTGAATTGTACTATAGGTAAGTTTAATGAAGCAACACAACCTAGTCACATCATCAAATTCTTGAAGGTTCTGAAAATTAGATTTACCAATATCTGAATCACTTTGAATGCCATCATTTTCATGATTAGTGGGATCAACAAAAAAACTTTTATGTGCACTATCATTTGGTAAGCATGTTCTCCTATGTGTTAAAGACTCATTGTTATCTGAAATTTTTTCACCAGCACTTGAACAAACATATTTCTTTCCTTCACATAAATTCTTTCCTCATTTGATGGAAACATGTCCATAATCATACTGTGAAGATAAGGGACATTAGCAAATAACTCCATTTCACATTCACTAGCATGAGATTCACTATTGTTTACATCATCTGGCTACTCTACACATAGACTCAAAATTTTTTTAATATCAATACAATTTAAAAATTCATCAAACTATTTCACATTATCAATGGGTAATAATATTAATTCGATATCAATATGCTTGTCATGATATACATTCTGATAATTCATCAATGTAACCCTTCTTTCATCCATGAATACATCATCATCCTCTTCATGCTTAGATGACATCTCCACATCTTGTGAAACTTGTTCATTCACTTCTGAGCAAATGACTTCATTCTCATTTACATCCTTGCACCCTTCATGTGAAGAAAAAACCTCTAGCTCTTTCTCATAGGAACATTCATATTCCTCAGAAAAATAATCAAAATCTCCACTCTCATCATGATCCTTATCACAAGAAAATTTATCACTATATAAACTATGATCAAATTTTTCAGAGTGAATGGTTAAATTTTCATTTTCAAGATCATGATCACTGATTTGTGATGAGAAATCAGCAACACTTGCAAGTGTATCTTTGTCTTCATCACTAGTGTACAGGTCTGCATATATGGTGCTTGTGGGCTAATTAAAACCATTATCCTCATCCATACAACAAGATGAATGTTCATTTTTTGATATATTCTTTTCATTTTGAGACATCATGTTTTGTGTAGAGTCACACCTGTCTCCTTCTATACCTTTTATCCATTCAAGTACTTGGTCAAAACTATGAGGTTTTAATTCTTTTAGAAAGGTATTCAACCCTAGCTCAAGAATTTTTTAAAATAAATCAATACATCAATCCTCAGGTCTAAAATTTTTGGGGACTTCCAACAAGGCATCCATAAATCTTGAGAACAAATCATAGTATGATTATTCCTCGTGCCTCTTTATTTTAGACAATTCTTACATAAAAGACATCAGATCAACTTTGTTAGAATTGGCTATGGTTGCCAAGATCTTAAGACCAAATGGAAAGAACAAAAGAGAGAATATGAATATGAAAAGAATAAACTATATTCTTATCAATATGATTCAATAATATGAGATGATTGTTTACGATAAGAGGGACCCCTTGGTTATATAGCCAAGGTGAGATGCAAGATGTCATAGGATTATGACAAGTGTCTTAATCATATGACATGAGACAACTAAGCACACTTACCTAGGTTCACATGAAGTAGTTTCCAAAAGATATGATAACAACTAGTGAAAACTTACACCTTCTAGAAAGATTCCTTCCTAGGACCTAAGTAAACTTAACATGTGCAAAAAAGTCCCCTAGTAATGAATTAACTAGGTACAAGTCTTTATTTACACCAACACCCCCCTTAAGTGCAACTTAGGGAGTAGCAGATTATTATGCAAATGACACAAAGATGCAAGAATGGGTCCCGACTACTAGCCCATGTTATGTATCCATGTACAATGCAATGCAATCTCTCACAAATAGAGAAAAAGGAGAAAACCCAATGGGACAAAACTCCTCCCCAAAAGAGGGATGAAATACAATTAAGAAATGTGAAATAATCTCAATGATGTATGACAAGGTAAAAATGCCATGTGAGGAAAATGACCCTCCCATAAGAGAGAAGTAGAAGAGAGAAAAGGCAGCCCCCTCTCAATGTTGAGTCTCCTGCAATGATGGTAGAAGCTCGACATTAAATACTAAAGATGATCCAATCTCTTTGAAAAAAATTCCTCCCCTTAGGAAGAAACAAAACCATGGATGTATGCAGGATGTCAGGAATATGGATAATGTATGATGTCTCTGAAGCATACTCAAGTGTCTCCATGTTGATGTCAAAAGCTGACACACTCCAAACATGCATTCTAGGCCACAGTGCTGAAGAGTACTTGAATCCAAAATATAGTAGAGAATAATGTAGAACATGATCCAAAGACAAGGATGTCCCCTCTGAAGATAAAGAAGCATCCTCCAACTGTTGTCCATAAAGATCCACACTCACACCAAATTGTGAAGAATTATCATGTAGAGATTGAACAAGAGGGTCAAGGTGTTCCCTCACAACAAATGAAGAAGGATCATCTTCATCAAAGAGAATATGAATGTCATCAATGGTGTCCTCCAAATTCGCAAGATGAAACTCCATAAATAAGTCTAAAATACCTGTCAAGAAGTCATCACAAGTAGTCATATCTGGAAGACTATGTATATCTTGCTACACTCAATCACAAGGAACCAACATTGTGGCAACACAAGCATCCTCAGGTACAATAGTAGATGGAATAGATAGAGTGCGTGGATTAATAACTAGATATGATGTGATAAATTCCAAGTTCAAGAAGCCAAATGTCTCCTCTGAATCATGGTTCATATGATCAACAACTGAAGGAACAATGCCACCGTCAGAAGAAAAATGTGCAAAGGTATACAACTAAGATGAATGATCAACCACCCTAGTAGCAATGATCTCTCTACTCTCCAAGTCTCGAATGATGAATGAATCAAGTGTGAACTCCACAGTCCTCCCATTTCCACCATGTGTAATCTAATAGATGGAAAGAATATTGTTTGTCAAATGAGGAACACACAAAACATCTTAGAAAGTGTTTTCCCAAAAACGAATAGATCCCTTCCCTGTTACACTCATGTATGTATTGTTTCCCATCAAGATAGGAGACATAGTACAAGGCTGAAATGAAGAGAAGATAGACTGTGAAGATGCCATATGATGAGATACTCCTGAATCTAGAAGCCATCTCCCTGATCCTAGACCCTAAAAAGCACAAAGAGTTTGACCTTTTTCCTTTTTAGACTATTTTGAAATAGAAGGAGAAGAAGATTCAAACATTCTAGAAGGAAAATCAATGTGACTCTTTTTAAGAATATTTTTCAACTCATCAATATCCTTCTTATAACAATAATGTTCTTCATGTCCATCCTTCTTGCAATATGTACAAGTATGCCTCTCCTTCTTAGATGATTCCCCTTTGGAAGAGGATTTTTTATTTGCTTGATTTGAATGTCGATTATTCTTTGCTTTATTTTATTTCTTATCTAAATTTTATTCTTTCACCTGACTAACTAGCAATTCTTGAGATTTAGAAGTATTGATGAGATCCATTGAGATAAAATTTTGTTGCTCATGTATCAACATCTTAGAAAATGATGCAAATGAAGGTGTAGTATATGCAAACCCCATAGTAAATCTATGAGTATGAAAGCTATAAACAAAAGAAGCATCAGGGCCAAGTTTTTTTATTGTATTGTAGATCAATTGAATGTCCTTATCAATTCCACATGCTTTACATTGCTCTCTTAGATTAGCCTTAGTGATGCAGTCTTAGATGTTGTCAAAGTTCTTAGGATCAAGATTTATCAAATCACTATCAATTTGATAGCTTCTTACCTCATCTGTAGTACCATGCATTGTTTTCAATTTTTCCATGATTGAATTTGGAACAACAAATCTTGAGAAACTATTCTATGAAGACACCCAAGAGATTTGGTATGTTTCATCATCCATTTTAACTTTTTATCTCCATCTATAGGTTTAGGTACCTTGTTTTAAACATATAGAGAGTGACCCTCTGTCATTAGAATATTGCATGCATTTTGATACCATGTTGAATAATTATGAGGTAAGAAAAGGAACCTTAGAATGATCCATGAAAACAAGAGAGTACAAAAAAATAGATTAAAACAATGCACCATGAGAAACCCCCAAATCACTTAATCAAGAAACCCCCCAAGCAATATCTAATTTGGCACTTTATATTTAGTGTGTTTACAGTTGCTAGATGCCAAAAACAACAAGCTAGACTTGATCTTTGCACATGCAAATGTCAAAATAGAACACATAATCAAGTAAAAAATTTGGTACAAAATGAGATCAATCTGATCATACCACTGAGAATTAAACAAAAAATCATGCACTTTCAAAAAAAACTGCACCCAAAAATGTTACCGTAGGAGCAAGATATGAGCTCCTGAAGTTCTCAAAATGAGGACGAAGTAGCAACACCTATGAGAATCTTCAAATTATGGGGAAAAAAGGACCCAAAACCAAAAATTTATTGCACCACTATGAAGAGCACAAAAAATTAGCCCAAATAAAAAAAATTACTTGAAAAAAGGAGGTCGTGAGCACAAGTTATGAGCATTTGAAGATCAAGTGCAAAAATGAAACCTTCAACCAGGAGGGGGTAGGAAAAATTTAAACTAGTGCTGATGTGGCATTGATGTCAGCGAACATCTGGCATAAATTTGATGTTTAAACACCCGTCAAGAGAAAATTAGCCCCTGGGTTAAAAATGACATTCATGCGGTCGTCGCAACTCTACCAGGTCAACATAATCCTTTTGGAATATTCTTCTATAATATTCAACGAAATATTCCCCACCTTTATTTACTGCCACTAGGTTTTATTAACACTGGCTAGATTTTGAATGAAATGGCTGCTAAATTTTTGTTGAGCGATTGTTGAAGGATGTCAGATTTTATTTATGTTAGTTGCTTTTTTAAATCTATGTTGGGTTTGGAGTAGACCCCGTGGAATAATATGGGTGAACCACATGGTGGGTGGCGTGGCCACTAGTACCTATGGGTATGGTACGTCTACAGACTATAGTTTACGGATTGTTTTCTTTTTTATTTTTTTATGATTTTCCAATAAAAAATTTACAATGATTTTTAATCAGCAAAAATGAAATTTTTCGTAAAAAAAATTCAAAAGTCAAAATGAGCAAGATATTATCCTTCAAAGTTCACCTTCCAAAACGAAAATGCAAATGGAAGGGGGAGGAAAATCCTTTTGAGTGATGACGTCACTAATTACGTGGGCTGACATCAGTAGTCGATGGGGTTAAATTTGACATCCAAGGGGCCGTAAAAAAAGAATATGCCCCTAGAATATTCGATGGAGAATATGTTGCAAGAATCTTTAGATTCGATGGGATTTTCCACCGCCATCAAATTTTCTTCAATGAGACCACCAATGGAATCAAGGAATATTATGTCATCGGGAGACCTAGGGATGCTCAGAATATTCTTTCTTGTTGGGAATTTTCTAGCCCTGGACTATTGAAATTGTTGCCACCGGTGATGAAATTGGGAGCCACGAGCGAATAGGATGCTTCCACATGGTGGACGATGGTGGGGGTTGTGCTCTATAGGGTACTACTGATTCTACACTACTTTTGTGCAGAAATAAATTCTACTTTTTTTAATAAAATATTTCAAGTGAAAAAAAAATCGACATATATATAATTGTGATTTTTGTATTGAAATTTTTACAAAAAAATAATATGCCAACATATTTTTTAAAAATTCATTTTTTTAAAAAATAAATCATATGACCTATGTAATGATGACAACTTGGGGGGTCGTACGGTTCCTTGGGAAAATGTTTTTTGCCTCACCGGACAACTGCTCCAATTTGGATGAATTGGCAGTTGATCTTAGGTTTTTTGGCCCTTTTGGAAGCAATGGAAGGGTCAGATTTGAGCCAAAATGCTCCAAAAATGTAGCTACCTTATGGACCTGGCAACCACTCTTCAACTTCAAACCATCATAGATTAGGCCTTGTATGTCTAATTTGGATGAAGCAAAAGGAAAAATGGACTTTCTTGAATCTTCCAGACATAATGGTGAGCTTAGATTTGCACTAGCAAGCTCCAATATGAACCTACAATAAAGAGCCAAAAATGGAGCAACCCCAAATCTGGTATCTCTCTTCATAAAAAGACTCTCCAATGGCACCCAACCCACTCTGATAACATGTACGAATTGGCTATGAAGGTAGCCACCCAAGATCTGGAGGCCTAACAAGCATAAGAGAGAGAAAAAATATGAAAAGAATAAATTGTATTCTGCCAATGATGCAAAAATAGAATGTGTTGTGGAGACAATGTGTGAGAGCACTTGGTTATATAGCCAAGATGAGATGCAAGATGCAATAGGATTATGACAAGACTCTTAATCATATGACATGAGACAACTTGATACAAATACCTAGGTCACATGTGTTAGTTGTCAAAGGATAAAATAACAACTAGTGACAACTTACACCTTCTAGAAAGATTCCTTCCTAGGACCTAAGTAAACTTAACATATGTAAATAAGTCCCCTAGTAATGAATGAACTTAGAGGTACAAGACTTTATTTAGACCAAGACCCCCCCTTAAGTGCAACTTAGGGAGTAGCATATTATTATGCAAATGACACAAAGATGCAAGGATGGGTCCCAACTACTAGGCCATGTTAGGTACCCGTGTACATATGCAAATGCAATCTCTCACAAACGGGGAAAAGGAGAAAACCCAGTGGGACAAAACTCCTCCCCAAAAGATAGATGAAATACAAAATAGAAATGTTTGCAATGATGCATGAGAAGGTAAAAACCCCATGTGAGGAAAAATATCCCTCCATAAGAGAGAAGAAGAAGAGAACAAACTTTTCTCTAATTTTGTTGATGTTAAACTTGGAGCTCACTATGATCTATGTGTTGTAGTGATGGAAAAATTCAAACATCATAAGCATCATTATCTTGACAATCATTTCTACCGTCTAATCTCTGAATTCTATTTGCATGAGGTGTGCTTGGATAACCAACACTTGCAACCATGTATCCTTTCATCATTGAATATTTCATATTGTTTTCAATATCTATGGAAATTTGATATGCCTAACACAATGTTGTAGGCTCTTTATCTCTTAGTAGATAACTCATTTCTTCATCAAATGCATCAAAATATACAATCAGACATACTGCATCATTTGTTCTAATTATTTCAGGAATGTCACTTAATTTTTTTGAAAATATGAGATTGAAAGTTGGGACTAACTCATCTTCCTCTTTCTGGATGTTATTAAATTTTTGTGTCACTAAATGTGGATTAATTATTTCTCCAAACTACTGTATGAATACTGCCTTAAATTCATCCCATGAAGAAATAGAACATTTTGGAATGTATGAAAACCAATCTCTAGAATCTTTCTTTAGAGTTTGAACAAAAAACTTCATGACAACATCTTCCTGGCTTATCTCATAATCTCCCATCAAGTCAGAAGTTTTTTGGAGATGTTGAGATGTTGATTATGATTTTTCCCCTTTGAAATTTTCCAAATGTTTGCTAACTTCATTAGGAATAGGGTTTGGGAAACCTTGCATACCATTAAAATTTAATGGTCTATATATTTCCACTGAGAAACCCTTTTGATGACACAATAGGGGCTTCACACTCTTCATGTTTATATTATGCACTCCACAAGGATGTATAAATGAATGATACATCTCCTTACACCCCTTTACCAATTTCAAACATCAACTCTACATTTGATCACTTCCCTATTTCTTTCTTTTATCACGACCTTAAAATATTTCAATGCATAACTCAAATATTCCTATATCTAAGATCTTCCTAATGGGAATAATTTCAAAATAGGCATGCTTCTTATTTTAGATATTACAAATTCTAGTTCAGAAGTATGTAGAACAATCTCCATTATTCCCTTTCTTAGTGCTTCAACTCACTTAATCGGGAACATAGCATTTCCTTTATATTTCTTAAAAAATGGCATCCAGGCTACAAATCTAGTTTCTTTTGCAAATAAAAATAGGGGAAAATAGCTAGATATATTAGCAAGTATCACACCTTATCAGGTTCATTGCATAGAGTTGCCACCTCCTTTGTAGAGGACCAAACTTCAATAATATGAAGTATTTTTCATTGGTTTATTTTCACTTTAAGTTCCTTCTTCAACACTTTCCACTCGTACAAAGTTCTTCAGAGTTGACACTCACTCTTATTGAGAACCTTTAATTCAAAACTTCCTAGACTATCAAGGCAAGATGATCTACCACATATGCTTCTTCAAATATGTCCCCAGGAGAGTCACCATTTCTATTAAACCTAGGAGGGTGATGCTAGATAATTTTTTTCTTAGATATTGGTGTGTATTTAGTATTAAAAAAAACAAACAGATGATTCTCCTTAAATGTTTAAGTGGCACCATACCCTGAAGATTTGGCTAATCTTCCTAGTAGTGACTAACTTAAACAAAAGAAGATATAATTCATTTAACATTTCCACACACCCAAAGAGAGTTCCATAAGTTATTTGATTACATTTTGTGATTAGTGGTCTAGTTGGTCACCACAATTAGAGCATGAATATTTTTCGAGACCAATAATATATTATTGGAAACAGAGTCAAACCATAAACCTATATGACTAGATAACAATGTTGTATTTTAGAAAATACCCACAACCTTGAAAATACTACATTATGTAATACCCCACTAGTTATTTCCATAATTTAATTCTTACTAGCATCGTCACACAAGATTTATATCAAACCCAATGTTATGTTCAAGCATTTACATACATTCATCGAATGGATAAGAAAGAATAAAATAACACATCTATTAGTATTCAACAAAGACAAATAAGATAACCATTGATTATATTATTCATAGTTTGTATAATTTGTACATAGGAGAGAAATGCACAAAAATTTAGTACCATTTTTTATATTTGTATTGTTATCAAAACCATATATATCAGATAACATTTTCCTAGAAAATATTACTAGGAAAACTTAGTATCTATTTTCCTTTTGTGCATATCCCTTTTTAGAATGAACTACCTACTAACCTCTCATGTAACCATCCTTGAAATCCCTTTTATAAGATAAGGGAGTAACAAGCAACAGGATGAATTACACTTACATTTCACATTTTACTTTCATTTCAAAATGATTTTCAATAGAAACTGTAATACCCCTCATGTTGCTTATACTCTTTGATACTCTTTGATACTCTTATGTGTTGGTTTGATACTTGGTTTGTGATGGTGATTAGTTCACCGACTTGGTTGTGTGTGGATTCATAGTTTGGTTGGTTTGTTACACTTGACATTATTATGATGATTTCTGATACATTATGTGGTGGTTATATTATTTGTTTATGCTATGGTTTTCTTTAATATTATATGTGACGATGTTGTGATTCTATGTTGCTCTATTTTCTGATGTGTTTGTTAGTGAGTCTTGATTAAAGGACGGAGTAACATCACTTGCTTATGAGCGCCATACTGCCCAACAATTTCCTTTCATGGTATGTCTGCAATGGAGATTTACATGTTACTTGACATTTGTTGTATGCAGGAATTATAGGAATAAAGTCTTGATTCCACCTGCTTTAGCAAGATAGGGCGAGCATTAAATTAACCCAATGGGTATGATGTTGAAAAAGGGAGTTGATAAGGAAGTGTCCCTGTCACAAGTTTGTCATCTCATTGTGAGTCTTTCGTGTCATGGTTTTGGCTTTTTCCTTGTCTCTCTATTGGTTGTTGTTGTTTATTTATTTTAATTATGGTTAATTATTATTTAATTTATTTTTACTTTATATGGAATAAATTAATGGTATTTTGTGGATATGATTAATTGTGAGTAATTGTAATTTTGAATTTAATTATTGTAAATTAAAAGTATTTAATTAAAAGGTGTAAGTAATTAATTTAAATAAATAATGTTGGTGATAATTATAAATTATCTTTCTCAAGATATTAAAATTTGAAAATCAGAAGACAATATCTTGTGAGGATAATATCAAGTGAAAATAATGAATTTTTAATTAAATCTGTGAGATAAGTTTGAGCTTTTAAAGCAAGAAAAAGAACCAATGGATGGGTTGGACTTTTGAGAAAAAAAGAAAGAAGAGCTTTATTTATTTTTCATTATTTTATTGTGAGAAAAGGGAAGTTTTCTACACACACAGAGAGATTGGGTTTTGGTTTTGGGTCTGGAAAAGAAAAAGATAAGTTTTTTTTTTGTATTTCTCTACAGAAGATTGTTCTGTAAGAAAAGAATAGAAAATTGATTCAAAAGTTAGATGGCAGGAATTTGAGAAGAAATTGCAGCGAGATTCTATTTTCAAAAAGGAAGAAGGTTGTTGTGTTTGGATTCAACATCAAATGAAGGACTCTAGGTTCTTTAAAATTTCCATATTTGAAAATCAACTTCTCTGTTTTTTTTGAAAGAGGGTTTTGTGATTGAAAATTTGTTTGTGTTAAACATTTGAATCTTCTGTACAAAACTATAGTGAAACCTTCTGAATTTTTTCCATAAAATTTAGTTGTGAAATTCTTGAGTTGAAAGAAAATCAATTTATTATGTTGTTGAAATATTATGCCCAAATTTATTTGTGCCTAGAGAAAAATTGAACTGTTGATTCATTATATTAGTATTATTTGATTTGTATTCTCGCGAATATATATATATATATATATATATATATATATATATATATGTATACTTATTTAGTATTTTTTTCTTGCTAAGAAAATATATCTTTATTTTCCTTTTGAAAAAAAAATTAAGATATAAAATAAATTATATATATATATGTTTAGGTTCTGTGTCTCTATTTTGTTTGTTTGACAAAAGAATAAAATATCTAAAAATTAAATATAAAATAAAAAGTATATTATATGGGGAGGAGTGGTCGGCGGTGGCCATACCACCCCCAACCCCATGGTACTATTGTGCACAGTCATGACTGACTATGCGTAGCAGCCGAAGGCTGCCATATTCAGCTACTAGGGACTACGGCCTCCCCATGGCGAGGTATGCAATACCTTGACTGTGTGACTTTTGTGTTATTTAAAAGTTTTTTTTGTTAAAGTTTCAAATTTATTTAAAATGCTTTTTTATTATATATACATATATATAAATTAATATATATATGTGTGTATATATATAAATTTATGTATTTTTATATACTACTGTCATTTTAATAGTAAGTTATTTTATTGATTTTATAATATGTTTCTATAAAATAATTTTAATATATGTTTAATTTTACATATAGACATATATATTTATATCTGCATAAAAGCGTATATAGGTATACATATATATATATATATATATATATATATATATATATATATAAAGGATTTTATATGATGTGATTATTAATTAATTTGAGCATTTTAAAAAAATTGCAATGTTATGGTGTAATTGTGCAACTTAGAAATAAACTTTGTGATTTAAATTAAATTGAATATTCTTGAGTAAACTAAATTTATTTATTTGATAAAATTGTGTATTGGAATGTGTTATATGGCGTTGTTTAAACAAAATTGTTTACTCTTGAAATTATTCATTGAATCTATTGTGGTTTTCTCTTTATTGGTTTTGTGTCATGTGGGAAAACCCTTGAGTTAGTTTATCCTTCTATAGGAGCTTAAGTCATTGATTAGGGACTTCCAGAGGGGGGGATAGTGATGTTTATATTTGATCTTGTAATATAACATTTGGCCTATGTTTTGACTATGGTTGTGATTTGAGTTTACACATGGATTGTATCATTTTATGGATGTGCTTCATATGATTTGGGTGAGATGGTTATGCCTCATAGATGTTCCATTTGTTGGTTCAGTGTTCTTGTGGTACATCTCCTTGGTGTTGGATTTTATGGTTTGAGTGTCTAGGGAGAGTGGCTCTAAGTGGGGGACGATGCACAAGGGGTTGTTAGGGTAACCCACATAGAGTTAGAGTAATCAGTAATAACCTAAGTAATTAATTAGGGGGTGGGTATTTAAGCATTAATAAGATAAATATGGATTCCTCATCCACCTGTTAGTGCTATCATAGGCTAAAGGTGGGCCAAGAAGGCCGTGGTTCGCAAGATCATTGCCTCGTCTTCACTAGAGGTTAATGATTCCACATGAGTAACCCTATGGAGTCGTGCCTTGAGATAGGCTATCAAGATAACCATAGATAGAGGCGGCACCTTGTGATAGGTTGTCTAGATAATCCATGTAAGGCCATGTGATAACACTCTCCTCTAGCATTCCTTTTGAGTTGTTTTATTGAAATCCTCTAGAAGTGGTCTATTGTTATGTTTTGATGATTTATCATGGTTAAGTTTTGTGAGAGGACTTTTGATATTGTGTTACCTTACATATTCTCTCTCTTTTCATGTATGGAGTTAGTCTTGTCTTACTATTTAGATGTTCCTGGTCGGGGGTCCTTCCTTGTTTACTCCCAACATGGGGGTGGTTGGGTGGAACATGCTATGCACCCCATTGGGTCCCCTTAGATGTAATTGTACCATTTAGTGTAGAGTTTTGTTGATGTAGCTTGATTCAAGATTCATATACTACTAGATGTATATTTGTACTCCAGATGTATTTTATTTATTGATGTAGCACTCCCACATGCATTAGGAAGACTTTGATGTAATTTTGTATATGTGTTCATTGAGATGTACTATCAGACTAATGTAATGTATTATCATACCATGAAAATCATTCTTGAATTACCATTTGTTAATACTGTTGATGTTATGTTTTATCTATGGAAATATGTACTTAGTATCTTCATGATTAATTTATTGTATCTGCATGTATGGTTTTATATGGATTATTCTTATCATTTGGTTATCGTTAATGAATGTTTTTAAATGGTGATGTGTGAATGAATGGATTACGTAATTGGTAACTTATTGTTCATCTGTTAATTTTGTTATGGGATAGTTTAGTAATGTCACCTCATGTACCCCAATGGATTTTGATGTGCAACTTGAAACATTAGTTAAGTTGGAATACTTAAAGCACATTCCTTATGTTTTAAAAAAAAAGGGGTTGTTTTTAAGTTGTTCCTTTGGGGTTTGCATGATAGGGCATTACAACTTGGTATCAGAGCCAAGGTTGCTAACATAGGATTCTTTGGGTAGTTTGTGTCTATTAGGAAACCTTTGTGTTAACTCTTGATCTTACATAACCCTAATTGTTATGCAGGATCATGCCTTGAGGTAAAGCTCGTGGTCGAGGAACAGGCAGGGGTGGTGGCCATAGAGCCAACCACCAAATTCCATCACCACTGAGTTCCCACAGTTCAGAGCATGAGGAACAACAAAGTCCTAAAAACAATCCATCAGGTGGTGCTTAGAACCTAGAATAGCCTAGTTTAGATGTATAGTTGCAGCACCTTCTAGGGGAGATCCTTGATCGGTTGGGAACCAGGTCGGAGGAGCAGCGGGTCAAGAGAGAAAAGGAAAGGCTGCTAAGGCAGAGCGAAGTAATGACATATCAGGATGCATTATAGTTGGTCATATGAGAGATTTGATGAGAGCACACCCACCTACATTTGATGGTTTTGGAGGAGATCTGGAAGCAGAAACATGGTTAATAGATTTGGATTGATGCTTCATGATTCACCCCTATGGTAGCAATACCAAAGCTCAGTGCATAGTCATACACCTATGAGGTTTCGTGTCCACTTGGTGGCAACTGGAAGAGAAAAAGTTACATCTAGATATCATTATGGTCACATGGGAGCTATTTCTAGATAGGTTCAGGGCTTGCTTCCTTTTAGATCATTGGAGGCAACGCAGGGAAAATGAGTTTCATGATATTATGTAGATGTCGATGTCTATTGAACAATATGAGTGGTGATTCTATGAATTGAAGTAATATGCAAGAATCATCCATGATGAGGGAATGTTGGTTCAACATTTCATTCAAGGCTTAAATGCCTGAATCAATGGTGGAGTTAGAGTCTTTGAGCTGAAGACAATGGAGGTAGCGGTTGAGAAGGCTCGGCTAGTAGAAGTAAATTTGGCAATGGCATTGAGAGGGCCCATGGGAGTTTAGATTGGTAGTGTTCCAATATCAGGTTTTGGTTCTAGAGATGGACAGCCTCAAGCTACAAGGTCTTCCAAGAATTTTCAAGCACCCTCTAAGGGTGGTCTGCAATAGTCACATACCAAACATAACAAATCACATTCTCACCAGGGAGGTAGATCTCAGAATAGGAAGAACCAAAGTTGGCAGCGTAATAGACTAGATCATTTTGTGCAGCCTACACAAAGCACATAGTCGAGACCTTCACAAGGTAGTTTTTAGTAGTCAAGTGCACCGTCTAGTGTCAGAGGATTTCGGTGAAGGATAGGTTGTTTCTCATGTGGGCAGTAGGGACATATTTCTAGATAGTTTCCACAAAGGAGTACTTCAGGTTTTAGCCAGAGACCAGCTACTTCTAAGCTGACAGTGGGCGATGCGGGTAGAGCACATTAGGTGTTTGCAATAGTGGACAATCATCAAGCAGAATATCAAGGCACTATGATCGAGACATCTAGTGTGTTGCATGACACTAGTATTTCCATACTCTTTGATTCTGATGCATCTGACTCTTTTATATCTCCTTTAGTAGTAGAGTGATGTAGATTGGTGGCATCTAGGCAAGGCATAAAATGGCAAGTTGAATTAGCCTCAGGGTCAAAGGTTGTAGTAGAGAAGCTTGTTCAGGGTTGTAGTCTGGATATAGGGGCATTGACAACTAAGGTGGATCTCCAGATCCTACCTCTTGGCTTGTATAATGTCGTGTTGGGAATGGATTAGTTGAGTGCACACTATGCCATGATAGACTGTCATTGTAAAGCAGTGCGGTGCGGCGATGATTCTGGAAAGGAGGTGGAGATTGTGGGTATTCAAAGGCTTCATTGTGAATGATCTCTGCCATGTAACTAAAAAGGAATTTTCGGCAGAGTTGTCAGCTTTTTGTAGTAGTAGTGAGTGATCTTGAGTTAGAGGATAGTCAAGGGGTGTCATTGGATGATTACCCACTCCTTAAAGGGTTTTCTTATGTTTTTCCAAGCAACATAACAGGTATGCCACCAAAGTGAGATAGAGATTTCAAGATTGATCTGGTACCTGGAGCTGAACCTATATCTCGGGCTCTGTACCGGATGACAATGTAGAAGCTTCAAGAACTTTGTCTACAATTGGAGGAGCTATTGGCGAAGGGATTTATTCACCCAAGTGTTTCCCCTTGGGGAGCACCTATAATATTTGTAAAGAAGAAGGATGGTTCTCTTCATTTGTGTATTGATTACAACTAGTTGAACAAAGTAATGGTGAAGAACCGATATTCCCTACCCAAAATTGATGATCTTTTCGATCAGATAAAAGGAGCGAAGATATTTTCTAAGATTGATCTCAAATTAGGGTATCATCAGTTGTGGATTATGGAACCAGATATTCATAAAATAGCATTTTGCACTCGATACGGACATTACGAGTTCACTGTGATATCGTTTGGGTTGACAAATGCACCTTCAATCTTCATGAGCTTAATGAATGGGGTGTTTTGAACGTATTTGGATAGATTTTTCCTTGTGTTTCTTAACATTCCGATTTTTCCAAATCTATGGAGGAATGTGAGGAACATCTAAGATAGGTGCTACAGTGCTTAAGGGACAATCAGTTGTATGCCAACTTGGAAAAGTGTGAATTTTATAAGATTGAAGTTCAATATTTGGGTCATGTCATTTCATGTGAGGGAGTTTCTGTGGATCCTACAAAGATTCAGGCCATTGTGGATTGGCCCCTAGCCACGAATGTCTTAGAAATTCACAATTTCATGGGACTAGTAGGCTATTATCAGTAGTTCGTCCAAGGCTTTTATAGGATTGTGCATCCCATTACCTCTCTCCAAAGGAAGCGAAAGAAATTTCTTTGGTCAAATCAATGTCAGTCAGCATTCCAGAATCTTAAGGAAAAGCTGACCAATGCACCAATTTTGGCAGTACCAGATCCTATGGGGGAATTTGTAGTATGTACAGATGCTTCCTTGGAAGGTTTAGGGGTCGTTTTGATGCAAGAAGGGCGAGTGATTGCATATGTATCCTGTAAACTTAAGGATCATGAATTGAACTACCCCACACATGATCTTGAGTTAGCCGCTATGGTTCATGCTATGGTAAGATGGAGACATTTCCTTTTAGGGCATCGGTTCGAGTTGCATACAGATCATTGTAGTCTGCAATACATCTCTACACAGTCAAACCTGAATGCAAGGAAGAGAAGGTGGATGGAATTCTTGTGCGAATACAATTTTGAAGTAAAGGATATCCAAGGAAAAGAGAATGTGGTGGCAGATGCTTTGAGCCGATGTACACATGAGAATTTTGTAGTGGATCTTGAGGTGTATTTGAGGAGTCAGATCCTCACCACTCTCTCCTTAGACAATTGGTATCAAGAGGTGAAATCTGAAATCGAGTCGGGAAAAACTCTAGAAGAAAAATATGTTGGATACTCACTAGATTCTAATGGTGTCTTGTATTATGCAGGCTAAATGTATGTACCTCCTGCAGAGGTTCTTCGCACTCGAATCTTGACTGAAGCCCATTAGACACCTTATTCGACACATGTTGGAGTTAAAAAATGTATGCAAATTTGTGCTCACTATATTTTTGGGTAGGATTGAAGCATGATATCGCTGATTTTGTGGCTAGATGTCTAGAATGTTAGAGGGTTAGGGCTGAGCATCATCATCTAGCAGGTTTTTTGTAGCCTCATCTTATTCCAGAATGGAAGTGGGACATTATCTCTATGGATTTCATTGTCAACTTGCCTATGTCTTTCAGGCGGCATAATGCTATCATAGTCACTATGGACAGACTGACCAAGGTAGCCCATTTCTCTCCTATTTGATCTTCCTATACTGCTTCTTTGGTAGCCAAGGTGTTCAAGGAAGACATTGTTCGATTGCATGGGATACCACAAAGAATCATTTCTGACATAGATTCAGTATTCACATCTGCACTATGGACATCTTTGCAGTGGTCCTTAGGGACTCAATTGAACTTTAGTTCTACCTACCATCTAGAGACAGATGGTCAAATTGAGAGATTCAATCAGGTGCTCAAGGATATGCTACACATGTATGTCATGGAGCAACAATCACATTGGGAATATTATCTGCACTTGGTTGAGTTTTCCTATAACAATGGTTACCATAGTTTGATCAGTATGGCTCCTTTTTAGGCTTTATACGGTCATCCTTGTCATACCCCTTTGAGCTGGGATGGGTTATAGGACAAGGTTCTCCTTGGACCCAAAATGCTTCAAGATATGGAATAGCAGGTAGCTCGCATCCGAGAGCATATTGTAGCAGCTCAAGATAGGCAAAAGAAGTATGTTGATTCACATAGAATTGATCGATAGTTTGTAGTTGGTGATCAGGTGTTTCTTCAAGTACATCTGCAAAAGAGCCCTATTTGTTATGGAAAGGGTTCTAAGCTTGTGCCCCACTTTGTAGGCCCATTTGAGGTGTTAGAAAGGATTGGACCTGTTGCCTACCACCTAGCCTTGCCACCTAGTTTGTGGCGGATTCATGATGTTTTTCATGTTTCAGTCCTTAGAACATATTATCCTGATGTTACTCACGTACTTGATTAGAATGCTCTATAGGTCAAGGATGAGAAGCTAGCTCTCAAGCTTGTGGTTGTGCTACAGCATCAGAGACTCACCCTCAAGGGCAGAGATATTGATCAAGTGTGGGTTTAGTGGGACCCGAATGATGAGACTTCAACAACATGGGAGGATGCGTCCCATATTAGAGAGGCTTACCCATATTTATTTACTGGCTTCCAGGAGTAAGCCATGTTCTAGGGGGGGAGGATGTAATACCCCTCATGTTGTTGATACTCTTATGTGTTGGTTTGATACTTGTTTTGTGATGGTGATTAGTTCACTAACTTGGTTGTTTGTGGATTCATAGTTTGGTTCGTTTGTTGCACTTGACATTATTATGATGATTTATGATACATTATGTGGTGGTTAGATTATTTGTTTATGCTATGTTTTTCTTTAATATTATATGTGATGTTGTTGTGATTCTATGTTGCTATGTTTCCTAATGTGTTTGTTAGTGAGTCTTGGTGAAAGGACGGACTAGCATCACTTGCTTGCGAGTGTCCTGCTACCTAGCAATTTCCTTTCACGGTGTCTTTGCAATGGAGATTTACATGTTACTTCACGTTTGTTGTATGCAGGAATTGCAAAAATAAAGTCTCAATTCCACCTACTTCGGTAGGATAAGGCGAGCATTAAATCAACCCAACGGGTATGATGTTGAAAAAGGGAGTTGATAAGGAAGTGTCCCCGTCCCAAGTCCATCACCTCATTGTGAGTCTTGTTGTGTCATGGTTTTGGATTTGTCCTTGTCTCTGTATTGGTTGTTGTTGTTTATTTATTTTAATTATGGTTAGTTGTTATTTAATTTATTTTTACTTTATATGGAATAAATTAATGATATTTTGTGGATATGATTAATTGTGAGTAATTGTAATTTTGAATTTAAATATTGTAAATTAAAAGTATTTAATTAAAAGGTGTAAGTAATTAATTTAAATAAATAATGGTGGTGATAATTATAAATTATCTTTTTCAATATATTATAATTTAAAAATTAGAAGAGAATATCTTGTGAGGATAATATCATGTGAAAATAATTATTTTTTAATTAAATATGTGAGATAAGTGTGAGCTTTTAAAGCAAGAAAAAGAAAAAAAGAAAGACGAGGTTTATTTATTTTTCATTATTTTATAGTGAGGAGAGGGAAGTTTTCTACACACACAGAGAGATTGGGTTTTGGTTTTGGGCCTAGAAAAGAAAAAGATAAGTTTTTTTTTTTTTGTATTTCTCTAGAGAAGATTGTTCTATAAGAATAGAATAGAAAAATGATTCAGAAGTTAGTTTGGAGGAATTTGAGAAGAAACTACAAAGTGATTCTATTTTCAAAAAGGAAGAAGGTTGTTTGGTTTAGATTCAACATCAAACGAAGGACTCCAAGTTCTTTTAAATTTCTTATTTCTTTTGATTTATTCTTCTGTAAACAAAAATCTTGTCTGCCATCTTTGAAAATCAACTTCTCTATTTTTTTTGAAAAAGGGTTCTGTGATTGAAAATTTATTTGTGTTAAACCTTTGAATCTTCTGTAGAAAACTATAGTGAAACCTTTTGAATTTCTTCAATAAAATTTAGCTGTGAAATTCTTTAGTTGAAAGAAAATCAATTTATTATGTTATTGAAATATTATGCCCAGATTTATTTGTGCTTGGAGAAAAATTGAACTGTTGATTCATTATATTGGTATTATTTGATTTGTATTCTTGGGAAAATATATTTATATACATACCTCTCTCTCTCTCTCTATATATATATATTTGTATATATATATATATATACAAATATATATATATATATAAATATACGTATACCTATTTAGTATTTTGTTTTTGTTAAGAAAATATATCTTTATTTTCCTTTTGAAAAAAAATAATAAGATATAAAATAAATTTTGTATATATGTTTCGGGTTCTGTGTCTGTATTTTTTTTGTTTGACAAAAGAATAAAATATATAAAAATTAAATATCAAATAAAAAGTATATTATATGGGGGGGAGTGGTCAGCGATGGTTGTACCGCCCCCGACCCCATGGTATTGTTGCGCGCAGTCACCATTGACTATGCACAGTAGCTAGTGGGGATTGTGGCCTCCCCATGGGGAGGTACGTAGTACCTTGATTGTGTGGCTTTTGTCTTATTTAAAAGTTTTTTTGTTAAAGTTTCAAATTTATTTAAAATTCTTTTTATTATATATATATATTAATATATATGTGTGTATATATATAAATATATATATTTTTATATACTATTGTCATTTTAACAGTAAGTTATTTTATTGATTTTATAATATGTTTTTATAAAATAATTTTAATATATTTTTTATTTTATATATATACATATATATGTATATACGTGTAAAAGCGTATATAGGTTTATATATATAAAAGATTTAATATGTTGTGATTATGAATTAATTTTTATAATTTTAAAAAAAGTGCAATGTTATGGTGTAATCGTGCAACTTAGAAAAAAACTTTGTGGTTTAAATTAAATTGAATATTCTTGAGTAAACTAAATTTATTTATTTGATGAAATTGTGTATTGGAATGTGTTATATGGTGTTGTGTAAACGAAATTGTTTACTCTTGAGATTATTCTTTGAATCTATTTTGGTTTTCTCTTTGTTGGTTTTGTGTCATGTGGGAAAACCCTTGAGTTAGTTTATCCTTCTATAGGAGCTTAAGTCATTGATTAGGGACTTCCAAAGTTGGGGATATTGATGTTTATATTTGATCTTGTAATTTAACATTTGGCCTATGTTTTGACTATGGTTGTGATTTGAGTTTACACATGGATTGTACCATTTTATAGATGTGTTTCATATGATTTTGGTGAGATGGTTATGCCTCATGTATGTTCCATTTGTTGGTTTAGTTTTCTTGTGGTACAACTCCTTTGTGTTGGATTTTATGGTTTGGGTGTCTAGGCAGAGTGGCTCTAAGTGGGGGTCGCCACACAAAGGTGCTATTAGGGTAATCCACGTAGGGTTAGAGTAATTAGTGATAACCTTAGAAGTAATTAATTAGGGGTTGGGTAGTTAAACATTAATAAGATAAATATGGATGCCTCGTCTGCCTGTTAGTGCTATCATAGGCTAAAGGTGGGCCAAGAAGGCCGTGGTTTGCAAGATCGTTGCCTCATCTTCACGAGAGGTTAATGATTCCACATGAGAAACCCTATGGAGTGGTGCCTTGAGATAGGATGTCAAGATAACCATAGATGGAGGCGGTACCTTGTGATAGGTTGTCTGGGTAATCCATGTAAGGCCATGTGATGACACTCTCCTCTAGCATTCCTTTTGAGTTGTTTTATTGAAATCCTCTAGAAGTGGTCTATTGTTATGTTTTGATGATTTATCATGGTTAAGTTTTGTGAGAGGACTTTTGATATTGTGTTACCTTGTATTATTTTTCTTTTCATGTTTGGAGTTAGTCTTTTCTTACTGTTTAGATGTGCTTGGTTGAGGTTCCTTCCTTGTTTACTCCTAGCACGGGGGTGGTTGGGTGGAACATTCTATGAACCCCGTTGGGTCCCCTTGGATGTAGTTGTACCATTTAGTGCAGAGTTTTGTTGATGCAGCTTGATCCAAGATTCATATATTACCAGATGTATATTTGTACTCCAAATGTATTTTATTTATTGATATATCACTCCCACGTGCATTGGGAAGACTTTGATGTAATTTTGTATATGTGTTCATTGAGATGTACTATCAGACTGATGTAATGTATTATCATACCATGTAAATCATTTTTGAATTACCATTTGTTAATACTATTGATGTTATGTTGTATTTGTGGAAATATGTACTTAGTATCTTCATGATTAATTTATTGTATCTACATGTACATGGTTTTATATGGATTATTCTTATCATTTGGTTATCGTTAATGAATTTTTTTAAATGGTGATGTGTGAATGAATGGATTATGTAATTGGTAACTTATTGTTCATCTGTTAATTTTTTTATGGGATAGTTTAGTAATGTCACCTCATGTACCCCAAGGGATTTTGATGTGCAACTTGAAACATTAGTTATTTTGGAATACTTAAAGTGCATTCCTTATGTTTTAAAAAAAAAAAATTGGTTGCATTTTAGTTGTTCATAAGATCCTAAAACATGTATGAAGAACATAGCCCAAAGCCAGATGGTTAAGGTTTCCAATAGCTACTTTGATGTTGAGTCCATTAAATCCATATGGAGGAAATTTTAAAGAGTCATTATGGAATATATCACAGTTGATGGGCACTTCACCAGAGTTTATGGTTATGACTTTGCCATTCTGAACCATTTCCGTCACAAGGTTCATATATCTCTGCCATTTTACTTATTTTCTTCTTTGAAGAATTTCCTTGATGATGTGGAAAGAAACCCTAGGAGGAATGCTATTATTCACCCTGGTCTTGTTAGGCTCATTTTTGAGCATTTTCAAAATTTACGTGCTTTGCCTAAAACTGTTGAATTTGAAGATTTGGATGATGAGGAGATAGAAAGTAGTAGGGAGATTGAACCCCAGGCCCCCCTGCCTATGTTCTTGTTGGTCATGAAACCATTGCTCCCCAATCCCTGTCTTGTCAGAAAACCCTTAAGGATTCTGCCTTGCTATCTTATCCTAAATTGTAGCCTCTACATGAGTGCCCTAGTCTAGGTTTTGCTTCACTGCCCTATCTTAATCCCCAGCCATCTCCTAGATGCCCTACTCTGGGTTTGTCCCCTGGTTTTAAAGGTACCCCTGTTACGAAACTTGTTTCATATTCTGGGAATTCAATGGAAATCCTCTCTGATAAACCCATGGTCAGTAAGGATTCGACCCCAAGTGCCCCTATGTCTAGAAGATTGGGGAATGATCATTATCAGTCCCCTATTCAGGATGAAATTAATTCAGCCTTGAATAAGCTCAAGTCTGAGGACATGGTGAGTACAGTGGAAAAAAGTACAGAAGGCCTATTCACTGTTCTCAAGTGGACCCAGAAAGAAGTCTGTGATTTGAAAGGCCATTTTACTGATCTCAGCAATAGGGTCATGGACTTGGAGCAGAAGATCAGTTGGAATCATAGAGATAATGAAGGATAGGAAACTCCCTTACTGAGGAAAAGACAACAATCATAGGAGGATAGACTGACAAGTATCGAGTGCAGCATGTCCAAGATTGGCCAAAACATTAGAGCCATTGTTGCGAACAATCACAAAATCACTAGGCATAACACCATTATCATCAATGCAATGGTGGAAAAGCTTGAGAAAAACTAAAAGGGTTCATTGGTCGTGGATTTGGATGCGAACAAGGAAGGAAACAGATCGGCTGGTGAAGGGATTTCGACTCATACCCAGGCTAACATTAAGAGAAAGACCCCGACTTCGTCACATACAACTCAAATTCTCAAGCAGGGGTTACAGGACATGAAGGATGTTGAAAAGGAGGCTGAGGAGTTACTAAACACCTTGGAGTAGCTTGGTGGTGTTTGTTGTTGGTTTTTTTGGGTGGTCCTTTTTTGGGCCCTGTTGTCTCTCGGTGCTGTCGTTTCTTTTTTTTTTGGGACAGCTGTTTGCTTGTTTGAAATTTTTTTGTTATCTTTTGTTGTTTAAACTCTGCAGTTTCAGGGCCCTATAAAACCTGTTTTTTCCTTTTCAAAAACACAACCCAAAGCCAAACATTAAGGTCTGAGCCAAGTTTTGCACAATTATAGACTGGAACCAAGAATTTTTTGAGGGGTTCCATCATATACCATCCCTCATAACACAAGGTTCTCTACAATTATTACATGTTATGTCCTATTTTTATTAGACTTGGGATTGCGACTTACCTTTTCACATGGATAAACTATTTCCTTTTTTTATTTCTCATTACAACTAAAGATGAAATTTTATTGGAGATTTTTGATAGGATTGTATAAGGTGGTGGAAATAGGAATCAATGTCATCAAGTGGTTGAGATCCTTTTTTTCCTAAATATAATTTTTATTGTAGTATTCATTAGTGTAAGGTTAATGGATAATAAAATTTGTTATAGAGATAGATTTCATGATGAAATTGTGTCTAACTTATCTTTAAAATATTTTAAATTATTTTTTTAAAGGCCTAGTTAGAGTGGTGAATGCTATATCTTAGGGTTTAATAGGTTGTGTGATAGTTATATTCTTAGGCCTTGAGGGGCCATTATGAAGAACTTTAATAATAAATTTAATTTTTTTTTTATGGATGTAGAGATCCATGTGATTTTGATAGTTTTATTAAGCCTAAGGAGTATTTTGAGAACTAACAAGATCCCACATTTGACAATGTGGAATAATATATTACTTATGATTTTGGAGGGTATTAATATGAATCTAATGAATTATAGAGATATAGCATTGATGGAACATGTTTTTACCCTTAATGTTATCTACAAGCACATTGGTTTGGTATTGTAAAACATGGTTTTCTCTCGTCATAAATGAGTATTAGAAGTGGTTAATGGATATACATTGTTAATGCTAAAGGATCAAATGATCTTTTGTGCTTTATGGTGTATAAAGATTCTAAAAGGGGATAGAGGATGTTAAAGGTCTAAAAGTTCTTCAAAAGGAGCTCATGATTGTGTTTAGCAAAGGTTATCTTAACAAGGCATTAGGAATGTGGATGTCTTCCCCAAGAGTTGTGTTCATGATGGATGAAGTATGTCAATTCCATTAAAATCTATAGTAACTAGTTGTTTATGAATCTTGTATGCCTTTTTTTAAGGCAAC
>VDFB02060306.1:121406-157167 GCA_007258455.2 Sequoia sempervirens | reverse complement strand
TTGACTCCTAAATTCAATATCTTCTTCTAGATTATGCTTCAGAATAAGGTGCTCATGGTGGACAATATTTGTAAACGGGGATTTCAAATCCCCAACAGATGTTACCTCTGCAAGAGTGAGGTGGATTCAGCCAACCACCTATTCCTCCACTGTCCATTTGTTTCCTTAATCTAGGGAAAATTATTAGCCCTCTGGAATATCTCTTGGGTGTTCCCCTAGACCATTGAAGATTTCTTTTTACAATGGAAATCCCTTACTCAAAATCCTTTCACTCGAAGGTTATGGGCATTCATATTCCCTTTTGTTATTTGAGGAGTGTGGAAAGAACATAATAAAAGAATTTTTAGGGACAAGGAGATGTTGGAGAATAATGTCTTTGAGAAAAAAATTAGGCTTATAAAGGAAAACTTCAGTGTGGTTCCTCAAAAAGCTCTTAACCTTGATGTTGTGGTGTGCACTCCCTTTGATTTAATGATAGCAAAGGATTGGAATTTTAAAGTGGACATTTCTTTAGCTTCCAAGCAAACCAAGAAAAGTAGGGAGGGTGTGTGTTGGACATTTCCCCCAAACGGTTGGCATAAGGCCAACTTTGATGGTGCTGCGAAGGGTAATCCAGGCATGGCCAGAAGTGGAGGTGTGTTAAGGGATTCAAATGGTAATTTTATGGTGGATGTGACCATATCCCTAGGTCATCAAACTAACCATGTGGTAGAGGCTATCAGAGCTATTCAAGTTTTAAAGTTATCTCATAACTTGAATATCAAAAATTTATGGCTAGAAGGGGATTCTAAGAATATCATTGATTATCTCTTAGGAAGGACCCCACCCTCTTGGACAATAAATAATTAGATTGATGAAGCAAAGTCTACTCTAGAAAATTTTGAAAAAGTAAAAGTTTCACATGTCTACAGGGAAGCTAATAGCATGGTAGATTACTTTGTGAATGAAGGGGTCAGGAAGCAAGGCTTGAACATGTGGCAGAATTGTAGGGACTTGAGAACTAAAGTCAGAGCTTTACTAGATTATGATGTTATGCATTGGGAAAGAAGCAAATACATTTAATGATTAAAGGGAAAGGGGCCAAGTACATCGAAATCAAGAGATTTCATGGGGCCACGTCATATTACTTAGATGGGAAGAAAAAGTGGCACACTTTGTGGGTTCATTGGAATAGCTACATTATTCTACAATAGGTGTCTAGCACTGCTAGAGTCCACAGAATGGTGGAAACGAAAATGGGGGGGACAGGAAAAGAGTTGAACCAAAGAGCTATGAGGTGCACATGAGGAATGATAAGGTCTAGAAGTAGATTGTAAGAGGTGGGTTGGTTCCATTTCTGGAAAAAATTCATGGGCCTAATACTATGGCCATAGACTACTTTGAGAAGAACTAGAACAATGGCGAAATAATTCTTTTTGGGAGAAAGGTGAAGTTGGATGAGAAAATTATAGGGAATACTGGAATGTCCACTGAGGGTATGAAGTTTTATCATGACAAAAGGTTTTTTGATGAGGCAGTCATCAGATTTCCTAAGAAGGATAAGGAGAAATTGAAACTAGTTAAAATCTCCAACAGCTATTTCAAAATTAACACCATCAAGGCGTTGTGGAGAAAGGTGCTTTGTGTTATTATGGAGTACATCACCTTGGATGGAAGATTTACCCGAGTGTATGGTCATCACTTTTCCATTCTTAACCACTTCCACCATAAGGTACATATATCTCTACCTCACTACCTATTATGTTTGTTGAGTAATAGTCTAGAGGACCATAAGAAAAATCCCAAGAGATACCCAATTCTTCATCCTAGTCTTATTAGGTTAATATATGAACACTATCAAAGTATGTCAGCCTTATCCAAACCTGTTGCCTCCATGGCATCTTAGGAGTATGATACAGACAGTAGGGGTTTGGAGAATCAACCCCACTAGGAGAGAATTGTTGAATCCCACCCATCCTATGAGATGTCTGGTAAGAAAACCCAACCTAAAAAACCCTAGCTTGCTAAAGCAAACCCTGAGACCTTCCCTAACTATTTTGTCCCTTTAATAAACCCTATTCTCAAGGGTTCCCCTACTAATAAGTTAGTTTCCTACTCTGTAGACTCATTAGAAGACAAAGCTGAGAACCCTGATACTACTAGAACTTTTGTGTCCTCCCCTCTTGCTTCCTTCAGAGCTGTTGGTACCAAACTCCCTAGCTCCCCCAACCCAGATGATGTTAACCTCATTTTAGATCCGGTTTAGTGTGGTAACATTCTTGCTTTTGCTAGAAGGCATTAGTGATATTTTCAGGGTTTTGAAATAGGGCTATCAAGAAATTAATGATCTTAATCAAAGAAATAGGCCTCTATATAGTAAGTCAAAGGAGCTAGATTTGAAGCTGGTTGCTCTCAGCAACAGAGAAGGAAAATGAAAAAAGAACAATGTTGGTATGGGAGAAGGTGACATTGAGGATAAGTATAAGTTTTTGGAAGCTAAATGGTCAAAATTAAAAATAACATGAAAACTATTGTGGAACAAAATCATAAAATGGCTAGGCACAATGCTATCATCATCAATGCTATGTCTGAAAAGCTAGCAAAAACGTAATAGGGTTCGGTGGTGGTTGATCTAGAAGAGGACAAGGATAGCAAGAAAAAGAACCAAGGGATTTCAAAAAGGACCTATGCCAACCTTAAAAGGAAAGTGTCCCCTACTATCCAGATGGTTCAGATATTAAAGAGGGGAGTTCAAGATATGAACAAGCTAGAAGCTGAGAAGGCAGATTTACTAAAGACCCAAATTTAACTGTTGTTGGCATTTTGTCTAGGTTTTTTGGTGGCTGTCATCTTTTCTTGTTGTTTTAACAGCCTTTATGCTTTTGGTATCTTTGACGATCTTATCTTTAGTCGGTAAACTTTGTGGTTTTGGGTCCCTATAAAACCCATTTTTTCCTCTTTCAAAAACATATAGAGTCATCTCATAGCCATATAATTGGATAAACATCATAGACATCATAATCCATCATATAAAATAGACATAACATAGGAGCATGCATCATAGAGTTGTCACCAAAAATCATGCATCACACACACACACACACACACACACACACACACACACATAAAATAGTGTCTGTAAAATATCATTATGTTTCTCAAAATGGAGCTCATAGACTCAAAATAAAAAATATTAGTGTCACAGACATATAATAAATAGCTCTAGCCAGAGCTACCCATATCGCCTAATGGAGATGGTCCTGGTGACAACTTTTTGTCCTACTATGGTTGTGATCCTAGGGGCATATGTCTTAATCCTGATGGTCAATCATATGGAGATGGACTAGGCTAGGAAACTCCTCCATTGCTCTAGGAACTATAAGAGTTTCACCTGCTATAGCTATGTGTCTATGCGTAGGTTGGTTCCCTCTTTTGTGATGGTACCTAATGCTCCTAAAACCCCTTCTAGTAGCGAGCCTCCTATTCCGCCTGAAATAGCTCATGACCTAGCTCAGAAACATCACCATTGATAGTTGAGATAAATTCCAAGCATCACTGATTGACCCACTATCTCCCAATCATGGCCACATGTAATAACCCCCCTTTTTTTTCTAAATATGTTTGCATTTACATACTCAAGTATTTTTTTATTCCATCCAACAAGAATTGGTTCCTTTCCCATTGTAACAACTAGGTCAGATAAACAATTTATCAATATAAATAGGAATCATTTTCTTCAAAATAAATAAAATAAAATACAAGTACAACATAATTGACCAACTTAATGATGCATACACAAGAAAGGCTTGATTGTCAATGTGTCTTCAACATAGACCTACAATCACACACTAAAGAGAAGGAAAAACTTGTTGATTGTTAGCCAATAGGGGTTTTCCTTGGTCAAACCCCATTTTGGTAATCAAACCTTAAGATGAAGTGAAATAAGATAAAATAACGATGAATGAACACATTACTTCAACTTAAAGAATATTAAGTTGTGACACTTTGATCATGCATTAGTAACAACACATGCATCAAGTAAGGCCTACTCACCACCCAAACATATTGGCATCGTGAAGTCGCATGGACTCTAGCCAAACCCTCAAACAAGATAAAGACTAATAGAAATCATAGTATATTTTATTATTTGAGGGTCATATTGACGAGTGGGTATGCAACCCTTTCTAGGGTCTAGTACCCCAGACAGTTCTTTGCCAGTAGCTACCCACTTAGGTGAAGTAGAGACCAAAACCCAACCCTTAATAATTACTAAAGGGCATACTCCAAGGAAGTGTTTAAGGTAATCTTAGTTTAGAAATGCTTCTACTAATAACTAATACTTTTACTTTTTACACAACATTTCAATAAATTAGATAGAGCACAATATGGGAATCGTATCACAAATTTTATATTGTCCAACCCTCCAAGATGTTAATGGATTACGAAGTACCTTATCAAACGCTGATTCACCTTATGCAACTATTATTCTTCATAAAATGGTTCATGAATTTCCTATCACAATATTAGACTTGAACTTGCAAAAAAAAATGTTTAATGTAAAACTCAAAGAATATTCTTATGATGGTTCATTCCTTCCCATATACTTGTACTTACACTTAGTCTAAAGGGTTACCAAATCCTATTCCCAAAATGCTAAACACTAATTAATCATTAAATGCAAGTCTAATATCCATTTAGCTATTCCCAATCCAAATGACATTCTATTAGCAATCTCTTGCAAAAAATTATTGAATAGATTTAGAAGATGAGTCAATTCTAAAATTGTTGGAAATAATTCTTTTGATATTCATATCCAGATAAAGTCCTATTACTTCTACAACTTTCTTAAATTAAAACAACTTTCTAAAATTGATAAAGTCCTATTACTTCTACCAAAGGGTTTAGTTCAATGTACAGATAAAGTTGGAAAACAAAATGAGCTATAAGCCATCCAATAGACAAGCTATATAAACAATAAGATACAATATACATTTATTCTATTGGTGACAGCCCATCCCATGAATGATATACAACTCTAAATAAACACTTTTATTTTCAATCGAAGTTAAGTACTTAAGCTATTAAAGGAGAATATCAATGACTAAATAATCTCTCTTGAAAGTAAAATATTAAATCATCCATTTGTTTTTTGAAAATAAAAGAAACACCAATTCAAATGTTATTTGCATACCAATGAATGAAAATAAGAGAATAAAATATTTCCATTCTCAATCTATTGAATACACAAACAACTCAACCTTTACAGGGTAATTAATTTGACATTTAATACTCAACTATTATATTCAACCACAATCACATATAGTTATTCAAAGGAATCATTACAATCAATACCCAAGGCTCAACTTATGTTATCCTTTGGATTACAATGAAAGGGCAATGTTTATGCTAAATATTAGCTAACATAAACGATCCACCTCTTTTCAATTATTTAATTATATGCAAGGCGTAAATAAAATACTTTGAAAACAAGAAAAGAAACTCCTTAATCTATTACTCGTATCTTTACTTATAAATCCATAAATGCTCATCTTATTCCAGCACCACATTTACTTCTTTTCTAAGAAATTATTTATTATTCTAATTCCAATTCCTATTTGCATGGGAATGTAATCAGCACAAAGAAGGCAATAGCTTTTGAAAATTCTACCTATATTTTAGAACTCAATAGTTCAAGGAAATCGATATTCTACAGGGAACTGAGTTTGGTATTCCAACAACTTCAACATAAAGATAATTGCAATTACAGCAAAGGAAATTCATAACTATAAAGGCAGATTAAATCTAGCGCTTCATTCTAAACTTGAGAATAACTTGACTGTAAGAATAAAATCAGTACAATATTATAGATACATTTGCAACAATCAACATCTATGGCTCTAATCAGTAAGAAGAAGATGTTACCAACTATAGGTAGGAATGGATGCAGAGTCTAGTTCCTGATCGACGCATCTAAATTTCCTGAGCGACACATTTATCAAGCCAGAACCTTTATACTATATATGTGGTATGTATGTGATGAATGAATAGATGAAAGAATTTTAAAAGGCAAGCACGATGTTCATAAAATCAGAGCCATGTATTAATGAGTTATTCTAGAGCCAAATAAACCAAGAACTTAAACAAATGATTTCAGAAAATCCATTTCCTGAAGTATTACTATGACATTCTTAAAGGCTATAGAAATATAAAAACACTCCACTGTTATACAGCCGATGTCTTCATATTGCTCATAGTATATCATTATGTTCTGATCCAAATCAATCGAAAGAAAACGAATTAGGTGTGGCAATCAAAAGGTGATCAGTAGACACATAGGTAGAACAATGTTACCAAAATAAGTGTTGATATCAGCATGTATAAAAAGAATACAGATTACTTCTCTTTGCAAACCGAGCTTAATGGAAAAACTTTCGAGATTCTCAAACTATTCTTAGAATTTGCAGTAAAGAAATACAAGAATCTACATACCTGGTAGTATCCATGGTTTAATGTTGAAATTTGACGAGTGAGAAAATCCAGTTGCCTTCTATCCTTGGCAGGAACTAATGTTCTCTTTAGATCTGATTAACTATGGAGTTTACAGTACAACGATTCAACCAAATCATGATTCTCCAAAGATATGCAATCTTTTCTCTTCTTTCCCAATCTCCCGTTTTTTTACAAGTTCTTTAAGCCTCGCACCCTTCCCTCGTATTCAGGTGTCCATTTGTGCTACTTTCTCCTACCTCCCCAGGTGACCACCATGCACTTCTTGCCTTTATTTATAATCTTCCGAGTTGTGCCTTTTCGTTTCCACTCTTTGTCAGTTACAAGGCATACATTACTTGCCTATGAGCGGCCTCTTAATTTCCCCTCCCAAAATTCATAAAGAATACTATTTTAAATTTGATTGGTATAAAGAGTATTTTCTCTCACATTAGTAATTTTTAGCTATAACCGATCAACACCCATTAATCCTTCATCGTTCATTAATTAGTAATGAATATTTCCCTTCAAGAAATTAATTGCATCAGATATAAATGAATTACTGCTCACCACCAAATCTCAAATGTTTATTATGTTGTGTATTCCCTTGTTCTCTTGATCTTCCTTTTGTAACGACCGTTCAATTCAATATAATTAAAAGAAAGAAAATAATATTTATTTAACTTCTTCATTTGTATATAATTACATTTTCTACGATAATTAGATAATTATTTATTATCAACAAATTATCAAAATGACTATTAATAAGTCTTAATTAATTAGGTAAAATGGGAGGGTTGTGACATCCTTCCCCCCTTAAATTGTGCATTGTCCCATGCACATAAGTTCCAAGGTAAAGTATTTAATAAAGACTAAGAAGAATTCAAAAATAAATAAATAGATAACTATGATAAGATAACTTATCACTATACCGAAATGTAAGATTTTCACCAAGTTCCCATACCAGAGTTTTTTTTTTTTTACCTTCTTCCTGTGGATAATTGATACTGACCTAGCGAACTCTTATCAAGAAGGGAATTGATACGATGAGATCTTTGATTTTTTAGCATGGCTAATCTTAGCTTATTTTTTAGTTTTAAAATAGTCTTTCTTCCAAACTTTGTTTTATTCCTGCTTTCTTCGAATAAAACATGCGTTGCATGCTTAGCATAGGATAAAACCTCTGTGTGTTTTGTTTTTTCCATTTAGAGGGCAGTGAACTGTTTTTTTGAAGCTGCATATTAATTTATATATTTTTCTCTGTTTGTATTGGTTTTTACAAGCTGCTATAATAAGAAAAAAGTTCTATTTTTTCAAAACATAACAGATTATTATATGACTATAAAAAAAACAGAGCACTCAGTTTTTTATGAATTCATTGTATGATTAGTATTGTTTTCTAATGATCATTGATAATGAATTGCAGCTATAAGTAATTGCTTTGTTTCATTTGTGTTCTATTTGCATTTATCAGTTGGCTGTAAGAAACAAGGGATTCTTTTTTGAATCTACAATTGGTATCAGAGCAGGTATTTTGTTTTGGGTTTAAGATCTAGTTGTTCAAATTTCACCAAAGATTATCATGTTGAATTCTAACAGCTTGCCCATTCTAGAATTTGATGGAAATGAGTATGATTATTGGTGTATAAAAATGATGACTTTTTTAATAGGAAAAGACTTGTGGGAGATTGTTGAATCAGGTTACCAGGAGCCAACTGATTGGAATGCCCTCCCAGTCAATGAAAGAACAACAAGGAAGGAAGCTAAGAAGAAGAATTTTCAATCATTGTTTCATATTCAAATAGCTCTAGACAAGAGTTTATTTCCAAGAATTGCAGGTGCAAAGATAGCTGAGAATGCCTGGAAGACTCTAAAAGAAGCTTACCAAGGCAGTGATCAAGTCCAAGTTGTTAAGTTATAGACATTGAAGAGAGAATTTGAGAATTTAAAGATGCAAGAAAGAGAAAGTGTGAGTGAGTATTGTGTCAGAGTAAAAGATGTGGTCAATAAGATAGCTACACTTGGAGAAACTGTGAACACTGAGGTTCTGATAAAAAAGGTGTTGAGATCTCTCACACCAAGATGGAATCATGTCACTATAATAATGGAAGAAAGTAAGGATTTGACAACCCTTCAATTCAATCACCTCGTTGGATCTTTGATCTCACATGAAGAAAGATTAAAATATTATTTTGGAGAAAGTGTTGAGAAATCCTTTTCCTCCAAAGTACAAATCACAAAGAATGATGATGTCAGCAGTAGTAGCAAAAGCAATCAAAGCCAAAGTAAAGGTCAAAATCAGAAAAATTCAAGAGGTAGAGGCAGAGGTTTTTCAAGAGAAAGAGGTAGTTCAAGAGGCAGAGGTAGAGGAAGATTTGATAAAAGGAATGTTCAATGTTACCATTGTAATAAGTATGGACATTTTGAAAGAGAATGTAGATTAAAAGAAGGAAAAAATGTTAATTATGCTCAAGAAAGTTATGAAAATCCTCCAGATAATTTATTTTTATCTTATTCTAAAGGTGAAAATACTAGTAAAGATGTTTGGTACCTAGAGTCTGGATGCTCTAACCATATGTCAAGAAATGGGAAGTCATTTTCAACAAAGGATGAAAGCTTCAAGTCAAAGATTCAACTCGGTGATGATAAATCATTGATGGTTGCTGCAAAAGGAATTATGGAGGTCCACACAAAAGAAGGTATGAAGAGTGTTAAAGATATTTATTACACTCCTAAGTTAAAACATAATTTGTTAAGTGTTGGACAATTATGTGAGAAGAACTATAGAGTTGTCTTTGAAAATAAGAGATGTACAATTTTTGATAAGAGTCAGGGAAATAGAGTAGTCACAGTTGTTCCTATGACGAAAAATAGGATGTTCCCATTGAGATTTGGTGAACATAATAGCAGCCTTGCCAATATGGCATTTGAGGATACAAGTTGGCTATGGCATCTAAGGTATGGCCATTTAAACTTTCACAGTTTGAAGCTTTTGACCTCACAAGCATTAGTTGCTGGTTTGCCCAAGGTTGAAGAGCACAAGGAGGTTTGTGAAGGATGTGCAAAAGGAAAGCATGCAAGGGAAAGGTTTCCAAAAGGCACTGCATGGAGGGCCCATTACCCCCTTCAACTTGTTCATTCAGATATCTGTGGACCGATGCAAACAAAGAGTTTGGGTAAGTCATCATATTTTCTCACTTTTATTGATGATTACTCATGAAAATGTTGGGTATATTTTTTGAAGGCTAAGGATGAAGCCCTTGATACATTCAAGAGGTTTAAAGCACTTGTGGAAAATGAGAAAGGGTGCAAAATCAAATGTTTAAGAACTGATCATGGAGGAGAATTTTGTTCAAGAGCCTTTCAAGATTATTGTGATATGAATGGCATCAAGAGGCAGCTCACCACTCCATACACACCTCAACAGAATGGGGTAGCTGAAAGGAAAAACCGCACTGTGGTAGAAATGGCAAGGAGCATGTTACAAACCAAGGGATTGAGTAACTCTTATTGGGGAGATGCAGTTGCTACAGCAGTGTATATTCTCAATCGAAGTCCCACTAGTGCACTTGAGAAGATGACTCCTTATGAAGCATGGTATGAGAAAAGGCCTAATGTTAATCATTTTAGAGTTTTTGGTTGTTTAGCTTATGTTCATGTACCTGATCAGAATAGACAAAAGTTAGATGCTAAAAGTGAGTCATGTATTTTTGTTGGGTATAGTGAGGAAAGCAAAGCTTACAGGTTATATAATCCTCTCACTAATAAGCTTATTGTTTCAAGAGATGTGATTTTTGATGAAGGGGGAGTTTATGGTCATCAAAAAGGCCAAATGGAGAAGTCAAAATCTATTTTGAATGATGATATTGATCATGAGTAGGCCACTAATGTTGCTGTTCCAATTGCTATAAATCCACCAAGCAGCCCCTCATCTAATTGTTCAAGTCCATCTTCAACTCCAAGTTCTAGAAGGAAGGTAAAAAGTTTGAGTGATATTTATCAAAGGAGTGCCAATCAAGCACATGAAGAAAATCCAATAGGTGAGACGGTTAATTTTGCTTTTATTTACCAAGGCTGATTTTGAACCATCATGTTTTGAAGAAGCATGTACTAATGAGGTTTGGATGCAAGCAATGAAAGAAGAGATGGATTTCATTCATAGGAATGATACTTGGGAGCTTACAAAGCTTCCACATGACAAGAAGAAGATTGGCACCAAATGGATCTACAAGACTAAGCATAACAGTGATGGAAGTGTTGAAAGACATAAGACAAGATTAGTTGCTAAAGGATTCACACAGAAGTATGGGATTGATTATAAAGAGACGTTTGTACTAGTTGCAAGACAAGAAACCATCAGAATGCTGATTTCATTAGCATCTCAAAAGAATTGGAGCATACAACATATGGATGTGAAAAGTGCCTTCTTGAATGGGTACTTAGAAGAGGAAGTATATGTGGAACAGCCACAAGATTTTCAAGTGGAAGAAAAAGAGAATCATGTCTACAAATTGAAGAAGGCTTTGTATGGCCTCAAGCAAGCACCAAGAGCATGGTATGCAAGAATTGATGGATACTTTCAGGAGAATGGCTTCAAGAGAAGTAAGAGTGAACCTACCCTTTACTACAAACAAGAAGGTAATGGCATTCTTATTATAAGTTTGTATGTTGATGATTTGTTGTATATGGGTAGTAGTTCTAAGATGAAAGATGAGTTCAAAATTGCTATGATGAAAGAATTTGAAATGAAAGATCTTGGTCTTATGAAATACTTTTTAGGAATGGAGGTTTATCAATGTAAAAATAAAATTTTCATTTGCCAAACCAAATATGCAAAAGATATGTTGAAGAAGTTTGACATGGTTGATTGTAAACCATACTCCACTCTAAGTACTCATGGAGTTGTGTTGAGTAGGAATGATGGTGCTGAATTATTTGATGAAACTGCTTATAAAAGTATTATTGGGAGTTTGATGTTTTTAACCCACACAAGGCCTAGTATAGCATATTCAGTTTCACTCCATCAGAAATACACATGAAGGCAGCTAAAAGAATTTTGAGGTATGTGAAAGACACTCTAGATTTTGGTATTCATTACTACTCTTCTAAAAGGTTCAATCTTATTGGCTTTAGTGATTCAGATTGGGGAGGTAGTATGGATGATCGTAAATCTACATCTGGAAATTGTTTCTCCTTTAGTGCTGGTTTGATTACTTGGAGTTCCAAGAAGCAAAGCATGGTTGTGATCTCATCCACAGAAGCAGAGTATGTTGCAGTCACCTCGGCAGATAAACAAGCTCTTTGGCTTAGAAAAGTTTTAGAAGAAATTGGAGAGAAGCAGATTCAACCTACAGTGATTTATTGTGACAATGTAAGTGCCATCAAGTTAGCAAAGAATCCAGTTCATCATAGTAGAACAAAGCATTTTGATTTGAAGTATCACTTCATCCGTGATTTAGTACAGAAGAAGGAAGTTGAATTGAAACACATCAGCACTCATGATCAGTTAGCAGACATCTTCACCAAAGCAGTTGCAAGAGATCAATTTATGTTACTTCGTGATCAGATCGTGAGCCCTCTTAGCATCAAGGGGGAGTATGTGGATAATTGACATCGCTGACCTAGCGAACTCTTATCAAGAAGGGAATTGATACGATGAGATCTTTGATTTTTTAGCGTGGCTAATCTTAGCTTGTTTTTTAGTTTTAAAATAGTCTTTCTTCCAAACTTTGTTTTATTCCTGCTTTCTTTGAATAAAACATGCGTTGCATGCTTAGTATAGGATAAAACCTCTGTGTGTGTTTTGTTTTTTCCATTTAGAGGGCAGCGAACTGTTTTTTTGAAGCTGCATATTAATTTATATATTTTTCTCTGTTTGTATTGGTTTTTACAAGCTGCTGTAATAAGAAAAAAGTTATGTTTTTCAAAAGAGAACAGATTATTATATGACTGATAAAAAAAACAAAGCACTCAGTTTTTTATGAATTCATTGTATGATTAGTATTGTTTTCTAATGATCATTGATAATGAATTGCAGCTGTAAGTAATTGTTTTGTTTCATTTGTGTTCTATTTGAGTTTATCAGCTGGCTGTAAGAAACAGGGGATTTTTTTTGAATCTACACTTCCTTTTGTACCTGTGAATGAATTAGCCGAGTCATCTACGAACTTTAAATGTACCTGTGAATTTATGATGCCACCCATACTCCACTTGATTCCTTCCCCTCATATCATCGAAATTCTTTCTTCACTCATCTCAACACGATTGTTAACTCTTGTCCATGAAACATCTGACTATTCATGAAATACTTTGTTTCTGTTGTACCAACTAGATTCATGTACTGTATAGATTCAACCAATTCATTATCCCACATTATTAATTATTAATTATTAATTATAATTCCCTGAGATTCAAGGTTCCGATCACAAATGCAGTGCACTGTGTCCTTATTAATGGAAATATTCAACAAAGAAGTACACGATGCAACTTCAAATTTGGAGACTAGAATGCTAGATAAAATTTTATGAGGCACAAACAAATTATCTTACACTAATAACAGTCAGAATAGTGTGCTCATACTTATCTTCAGTCATCCTAAATCCGTTATCCTGGAAGTTGGAACAAGGGTTCCCAAACCATGCCCCAGTACGCACATTCCGCTCTAATGCAATACCTTTCATAAAGCAATCACAAACTTATATGCCATATTTGCTAAAATCATAGTTGGGGTAACATTCGGTGAACGAATCCGACACAAACAGGAATTCAATGCTTTCATGATCAATGATTTGTATTCCATAATACAATATAATCATATTTTTCATAAGGCGATCAAAGACAATATTAACATGCTCAAATTTCACATTCTTAGTGGCATCTTTCAAAACGATATTCCAAAAAAAGAGCACTTCAAACTGTTTGGCTAAAACCCAATTGAGGATTTACTATAGAAAATACTGTCGATATATATAAAAAAAATCAACAAATGTACCTAAAACTCACTGAAAGCTTATGCATATCTTAACTAGAATCCTTTTTGCAGGCCAATGACTCAATCCCAAAAGAGCCAACCTGATACCGCTTTAATATTAACTGGAAAAATCACTTAATTCGTGACCAATCTCATAGCAAGCTGCAACATAAATTTTTCAAAAAGGAGAGAGAGAATACAAAATAAGCGTATGAACAACATGAGAAGATAGCAAATAAGTTTGATTACACATCTGATGCAGGTCAAAAACAATTATGGAGGGATTTGATGCAACACGTTTTGAAATACTAGGTAAGGAAAGCACAAAAATAAACAGTGTAGATATCCAGCGATGTCGGACTATGGTGGAGACTAGGTTATTAAGGTTCTCTTCCTAATGAATGCTATAATATTAATTACATTTCAACAAGCAGCTAAGTAATTCAAACTTTCCATATCAACTTTCAAAAGGTAGAGGAAATTGCGTGAGATATTGACATTGCAAAATTGCTGCAAAAAGGATATACACTAGTCGCCTATCAGTGATATAAACAATATCAAAGGAATATTAAAGCAGTGGCTCAATCATAAACATGCAAGGTTAATAATACGGAAAAGATGTTATGAAAGCACATTGATTTGGCTTTTGAAGATGCAAACGAAATACTCTATAATCTAAGCTACCAAGAGTAAACGTCTTAAACCAAAAGATTGTCAGAGCTAATATTTAGGGCTTTTACCCCTTCTAAATGGAAATAATGTAAGATACAAATTCTTAAATCTTGTCGTAAAACCCAACAATGTGCTACCAATGGCATTACAAAAAAAATCTGAATCTTGCTATTCCATTTGTGAATTAAGATGGAGAACGTAGCTATGAATCCAAACATTTGTTGGGAGAAGATTTGGGGAACATACCTGAATGCCTCGTACAATCTTCGACCAAGTTTCTTTGCAACCTTTCTTTGTTTACCAAATTTCGAACATACAGTCCTTCCTCTACAAATCTCACCTCCGTCCTCTCATAATCAAAGGAAGGCAATAATTAAAGAAAGTGCATAGCCGTTACAAATGGCTTTGATACCCTTTCATCTTTCCTTCTTTATAATTGAGAGTTATGGAGTTTCATGTCATTGTGAAACCAACCTTTCTTGAAGATAACATGCAAGGATTAAATCAACTTAATAAAAGAGATAAATAATATTTAGAATTACAACTTCATTTCCCTTTTTATATGTAATACTTATCATGTAAAAGAATAATAATTATCTTCTAAAGGATTTTATATACTCAATAATTGGAACTAGCTTAATAGTATAAATTAACTTGATAAATACTATTTTCCGACTTTTATTATTCAAAGGAGGTTTGTGACATTTTCCCTCCCTTACACAAATTTGTCAAACTTGGGCAACAAGCAATGGTCGTCAAAATTAACTTAAATGAATACCCTTAAGCAGAAGTATCATAAGAAGAAAACCACCATTCCAAAGGCACCTATGAGATTATATAACATAAGGGAATTACTTTTTCACCATTTTCATTTGTAGTAATCTCCTATCTATAAAGATTTTCTTTAGCATGTTCAATTCACTTTGAGTCTATAAATATGCCTATTCAGCATGACTGTTAAAACATAGAACTCATGAGCCAAGATTTTAAGAATAAATAGGAATAATTAGTTCTCTTTATGAGATTCATCCAGATTAAGAGTTTCCAAGATACATACCTGTTGAGACAATTTTTCTTCACCTTGGCATTTCACAACAATCACGGCTTATCACTTGGTCCTGCAAATACCTTGAATGACCATAACTAATATCGCTTAGGATGGATGCCTCAAAAAAAAATTCTACCATTCAACACCTTCGCAACTATCAATAATACAATAAATTTACAACTAATTCCCAAGAATCTGACTAATTATTCGATGTATATAAACATGAAACCAAAAGAATCAGACAGATCTCATTTCATGAATAAAATCTAAAGGTCCCGTTTAACTGATTCACTGGCAAAAGATCTAGCACTATCATGCCTTTTTTTCTAAGGTACCAATCACACTTCATATTTATCAATGGCATAATCAAGGATCCTATAATCTCATCAATTATTTTGAGTTGCAGAGGCTAATGATTCAGGATTTAATATTTTAGGATAATAATTGTGAAAGAAGAGTGTACTTAGCTGAAGGGATATTTTGAAGACATTTCTGATGTGAACTCCCATAAGCTCTTAAGCTCTAGATGTAATCCACATATATTTTCCTCTCAATTTATTTCCTTATTCAACTTATGAAGGACCTTCCATGAACATTAAAGAAGGAAAACTTATCAAGTTTCATGATATCGATTGAATCATCCAAACACGATCATTACCATGCAAATTTATCCCTTAAAGAAGATTCTATGAAGATGAGCTCAATTTTAATAACGAGCCCATTACTAAGTGGTAAGTATCAATTGATATCTTGGATTTTGAAATAACCCATAACATAAATGATTGAATTAGTACATAAAAGTTGAAAGAATGATCTCAGCTCAGATAATACACTCAACATGAGAGTAGACCACATAGATTTCAAAGTTCAATTATTTATATAGATAATGCACAAGAATGACTAGTCATATAATGTTCAATCCCACTTAAGAAATAGGCGCATACCACGTGCTGATACAATTCAATTTTTATGATGTATATTTGTTCAATTGTAATTCGGATATTTCTATCCAAATGGGATAGACTTCCGTCCATCTGGGACAGGCATCCAACCATACGGGTTAGGTATCTGTCCATACAAGACATGAGTTCATATCTAATCCGAGATAGGCATCTATTCAAACGGAATAGGCACCTATCCATATAGGACATGAACATGCTCTGGAAATGCACCGAGGTCGCCATCTTTAGGAGTATCGCCATCTTTAGGAGTATATATGAAGTTAATAATTAGCTTGAGTCCCGCCTTGGAATTTGGCCTAAAACCTCAAGGAGTCAAGCGGATCCATCTGGGATCCCTTCCAAGTATACAAAGAACTTATTCTCTTTTAACATAACAACCTTTCTTTTAATCTTTTAAGGTTTGAATAGGATGAACTTTATTTCAAGAAACATGTTACAAAAACTTTATTCAAATCTTCATTAAACTAATTAAGAGAATCTTACCCTTTTTTTCCTTCACATTTTGGACTCTTCCCATCCCTCCACATAAAAGTCGATATTTTTTTTAGATTACAATAATCAGAAATTAGTTGCAGCATGAACATCTCTTTTTTTCCTTCACATTTTGGACTCTTCCCATCCCTCCACATAAAAGTCGATATTTTTTTTAGATTACAATAATCAGAAATTAGTTGCAGCATGAACATCAATAGTAGGTCATTAGGCCTAGTGTTTAAATCTCACTCTAATACCACATGTAATAACCCCTTTTTTCTTTTTTTAAATATGTTTAAATTTACATACTCAAGTATTTTGTTATTCCATCCAACAAGAACAGGTTCCTTTCCCATTGTAACAACCAGGTCAAATAAACAATTTATCAATATAAATAGGAATCATTTTCTTCAAAATAAATAAAATAAATTACAAGTACAACATAATTGACCAACTTAATGATGCATACACAAGAAAGGCTTGATTGTCAATGTGTCTTCAACATAAACCTGCAATCACACACTAAAGAGAAGGAAAAACTTGTTGATTGTTAGCGAATAGGGGTTTTCCTTGGTCAAACCCCATATAATAATGAATGAACACATAATATTAAGTTCTGACACTTTAATCATACATTAGTAATGACACATGCATCAAGTAAGGCCTACTCACCGCTAAAACATATTGGCATTGTGAAGTCGCATGGACTCTAGCCAAACCCCCAAACAAGATAAAGACAACTAGAAATCATAGTATATTTTATTATTTGAGTGTCATATTGACTATTGGGTCGGACACCCTTTCTAGGGTCCAATACCCCAGACAGTTCTTCGTGACTACCACCCACTTAGGTCAAGCAGAGACGGAAACCCAACCTTAATAGTTACTAAAGGACATACTCCAAGGAAGTGTTGAAGGTAATCTTAGTTTAGAAATGCTTCTACTAATAACTAATACTTTTACTTTTTACACAACATTTCAATAAATTAGATAGAGCACAATATGGGAATCGTATCACAAATTTTATATTGTCCAACCCTCCAAGATGTTAATGGATTACGAAGTACCTTATCAAACGCTGATTCACCTTATGCAACTATTATTCTTCACGAATGGTTCATGAATTTCCTGTCGAAATATTAGAATTGAACGTGCAAAAAAAAAATGTTTAATATAAAACTCGAAGAATATTCTTATGATAGTTCATTCCTTCCCATATACTTGTACTTACACTTAATCTAAAGGGTTACCAAATCCTATTCCCAAAATCCTAAACACTAATTAATCATGAAATTCAAGTCTAATATCCATTTAGCTATTCCCAATTCAAACGACATTCTATTAGCAATCTCTTGCAAAAATTTATTGAATAGATTTAGAAGATGAGTCAATTCTAAAAATTGTGGGAAATAATACTTTTGATATTCATATCAAGATAAATATTCCAAATTAAAACAACATTCTTAAATTGATAAAGTCCTATTACTTCTACCAAAGGGTTTAGTTCAATATATAGATAAAGTTGGAAAACAAAATGAGCTATTAAGCCATCCAATAGACAAGCTATAGAAACAATAAGATACAATTTACATTTATTCTATTGGTGACAGCCCATCCCATGGATGATATTCAACTCTAAATAAACACTTTTATCTTCAATCTAAGTTAAGTATTTAAGCTATTAAAGGAGAAGATCAATGACTAAATAATCTCTCTTGAAAGTAAAATATTAAATCATCCATTATTTTTTGAAAATAAAAGAAACACCAATTCAAACGTTATTTGCATACCAATGAATGAAAATAAGAGAATAAAATATTTCCATTCTCAATTTATTGAATACACAAATAACTCAACCTTTACAAGATAACTAATTTGACATTTAATACTCAACTATTATATTCAACCACAATCACATATAGTTATTCAAACGAAACATTACGATCAATACCCAAGGCTCAACTTATGTTATCCTTTGGATTACAATGAAAGGGCAATGTTTATGCTAAATATTAGCTAACATAAACGATCCACCTCTTTTCAATTATTTAATTATATGCAAGGCGTAAATAAAATACTTTGAAAACAAGAAAAGAAACTCCTTAATCTATTACTCGTATCTTTACTTATAAATCCATAAATGCTCATCTTATTCCAGCACCACATTTACTTATTTTCTAAGAAATTATTTATTATTCTAATTCCAATTCCTATTTGCATGGGAATGTAATCAGCACAAAGAAGGTAATAGTTCAAAGAAATCGATATTCTACAGGGAACTCAATTTGGTATTCCAACAACATCAACATACAGATAATTGCAATTACAGAAAGGAAATTCATAACTATAAAGGCGGATTAAATCTAGCGCTTCATTCTAAACTTGAGAATAACTTGACCGTAAGAATACAATCAGTACAATATTATAGATGCATTTGCAACAATCAACATCTATGGCTCTAATCAGTAAGAACAAGATGTTACCAACCATAGGTAGGAATGGATGGTTCCTGATCGACGCATCTAAATTTCCTGAGCAACACATTTATCAAGCCAGAACCTTTATACTATATATGTGGTATGTATGTGATGAATGAATAGATGAAAGAATTTAAAAAGGGAAGCACGATGTTCATAAAATCAGAGCTATGTATTAATGAGTTATCCTAGAGCCAAATAAACCAAGAACTTAAACAAATGATTTCAGAAAATCCATTTGCTGAAGTATTACTATGCCATTCTCAAAGGCTATAGAAATATAAAATCAATCCAAAGAAAACGAATTAGGTGTGGCAATCAAAAGGTGATCAGTAGACACATAGGTAGAACAATGTTACCAAAATAAGTGTTGATATCAGCATGTATAAAAAGAATACAGATTACTTCTCTTTGCAAACCGAGCTTAATGGAAAAACTTTCGAGATTCTCAAACTATTCTTAGAATTTGCAGTAAAGAAATACAAGAATCTACATACCTGGTAGTATCCATGGTTTAATGGTGAAATTTGACGAGTGAGAAAATCCAGTTGCCTTCTATCCTTGGCAGGAACTAATGTTCTCTTTAGATCTGACTAACTATGGAGTTTACAGTACAACGATTCAACCAAATCATGATTCTCCAAAGATACGCAATCTTTTCTCTTCCTTCCCAATCGCCCGTTTTCTTACAAATTCTTTAAGCCTCGCACCCTTCCCTCGTATTCAGGTGTCCATTTGTGCTACTTTCTCCTACCTCCCCAGGTGACCACCATGCACTTCCTGCCTTTATTTATAATCTTCCGAGTTGTGCCTTTTCGTTTCCACTCTTTGTCAGTTACAAGGCATACATTACTTGCCTATGAGCGGCCGCTTAATTTCCCCTCCCAAAATTCATAAAGAATACTATTTTAAATTTGATTGGTATAAAGAGTATTTTCTCTCACATTAGTAATTTTTAGCTATAACCGATCAACACCCGTTAATCCTTCATCGTTCATTAATTAGTAATTAGCCGATAGGCTATATATAGTGTGAGGTTTCTGCCCGAAACCTGTCTCACACCATTAAACAGCTATTGGTTGTCGTTAAACAGGAAATGGTTTACAGTTTCCGGTCGTGGTCAGATCAAATCGTATCTATTGTTTTCGGTCAACTGCAAACTCAGCGGGGTGATTCCCAAGTCACTGGGGAATTGTTCGAGGCTTTCTGTGCTTGAATTGGTTGGCTTGCCGCGGCGGGGACTCTTCCTCTTCTTTCCGGTATGGTTCCGGTGAGATTATTATAATACAATTCGATCATATTCAGCCTGGGCACTAAAGTAGTCCGGGAGGAATCAAACCATTCAAATAATTTTGCCCCATTCGGACTCGAACCAGAAAATTGCAGGTTCCCAGAGTCTCTGGAATGGAACCTAAGAACAGATTGTTCAGAAAAATCAAAATCTTCAGCTTTCCGCCATTGCAGAAATTGGGAGGAATCGAACCAGTCAATCAGTTGGACTACACATCCAGTTCCACAAGCCCGCCATTTTGCCCAAGCTGTTGAGGCACTGGTCCCATGAAATTATTTTTCCCCAAAACTGTTTACCATTTCTGTAATATCCCCTCTTCACGCTTAAGCATAATAGGCGTTTAATAAATTAAGCATTAATTTATATTACTGAAAAGGGGTTATAAGGTGAGTAAGGGAAAAAATAAAATATTTCTTTGGTGCGCTGTGTGGAGATATATGATATTTGTTTTGAAAATTTGAAAGAATTAAGTGGTTTCAAGAATGCATTTCAAGAAAAGGAATCTTCAGCTGGGAGGGAAGAAAGGGGAAGTGGGGAAGTGTCTCGGCAATGGAGGGGAGTATGGAATTTTGGTGATTTTGTGGAACTGGACTAAGTTGTTGTGGACTCTACTTGGACCGGGAAGCTTCGGTGGAGAATGTCGTCTACGATGCTGGGAAATGTATCTTGGACGACTGTTATTTGTTATGATCGGTGATTTTTTCTATCTTTGAATACTACATTTTATGGATGGAATTTACAGCGGTAGATTTTTGCTAGAGCCTTGAAATTGTAGAAATCGTGCTTTCCTAGAGCAAATATAACAGGCAGTATTCATGATAGTCGGGTCTGTGAGTATGAAGCCATCGAGATAGAGTGGGTGGTCGTGATTGCAGCGCTTATCTTTCAAATCCATCTTCACTGAATTGGAGATTGCCGTGAATGATATGGGTGCGAGTGGGCTCTAATTCCTCAGCCTTCGTCTAAATAATCTTTCAAACATTAATTCAAGGGGACCCAGTAATTTATCGGGAGCTGTTGAAATTGTATATAAGGAGGCTTCAATAAAACCGAAGATGAATGAATTCGTGGTTTCCTTCATAGAAGGCACGCGGCAGAAAGTGGAGCAACGTATTTAATAGATTAAAAAAATAGAATCGCCGACTTCACAAGACTATGGGAATCGTGGCATATTTTGAAACAAACAAAACTATTCGGAAGATTGCATAGCCATGTGATATCCCTTATTTATTTCCACCGTCAGAGAACAAGAGGAGTCAGACTCTTCAGAAAAGATTTGATTTATTTTGAGTGACGTGGAGTGATTTAAAAACATTAAAGAAGTCGTTACATCTTGGAGCTTAGTTATCTAAAGTTTTGAAGAGTCTTCAGTGATGTCAGGTTTCACCAATTGAAGGAGCCTTTATAGGTAAAGAGACCAAGCGGTTTATTTTGGGAATGATGGGTAGCAGAAACGTGGACAGTTGAAATTCATATCGTCATGGTTTTGAGGATTCAATTGAGATTAAATGTGTAGTGCTCAAGCATTTGCTATCGGAAAGTGCCCTAGATTTTGTCAGAGCTGACGATTGTATAGTCTTGGTGAAGCTCCCAGGTCAGTCGCTGATATTTGATTATCTTTGATATACAGGGGAATGTAAATATTAAAATTCTTTATGCATTTTCTCTGAGATTGAAATCAATATTTCTTTATAATTCTGGAACGTCATATTTGGCATTGGAATACTCTTTTCAATCATATTGAATGAATGAGTCTATCATGTTCAAAGTTAACGGAATCACTTTTGAGGTGTATCGGACAAAGAATTACTAAGTGTCTACTAGAACAAATCAGAATATCTGATCACTGGCAAACTGTTCGACGAAATGCCTAAAGAGCTGTTAAAAAAAATTATTGCCATTGGGCGAAGTGCAAATCCGGGTAGCATCTTACAATTTCTTAAAAGCGAAATCCTAGTTACCGCTCCCATTTGAATGTAAGAATAAAATATTTCAAATCCGTTGATGACACCTTGTAAAACCTCAACGAATAGAAATATCCCTGCTTCAACTCTGTTGCTCCTTCACTCGGACACACAAACACCAGAAACTGTTGGCAAATGTATTGGTGAAACAGGCGGCCTTTTATTGACAGCGAAGAAATATCTGTTGATGATAACCAATCCAGGGCACCACATGGAGTTTGTTGCATGTACATGGAGTTTGTTGCATGTTTAAATATCTTGAATGATCTATGTTAGTCAACTAACTTAAATCATACCAATCCCAATCCCTTTGTCGTAGCACTCCTGGATTTAGTGATTAAAACCGTGAAAACTTGTGTATTGAAGATTGTTGTCTTAAATTAAAATTATACCTACACCTTATTTTAAATATTATCTTCATAAAAAAATATAAACAAAACGTATTATCTGCACATACATAAAATTATACTTATACTTTTCTATCGGCGTAATTCTTGCACCCTTATCCGGTGCAAGTGCTAGTGAATATTTCCCTTTAAGAAATTAATTGCATCAGATATAAATGAATTACTGGTCATCACCAAATCTCGAATGTTTATAATGATGTGTATTCCCTTGTTCTCTTGATCTTCCTTTTGTAACCACCATTCAATTGTAAAGAAGATAATATTTATTTAATTTCTTCATTTGTATATAATTATATTTTCTACCATAATTAGATAATTATTTATTACCACCAAATTATCAAAATGACTATTAATAAGTCTTAATTAATTAGGTATAAATGAGAGGATTGTGACATCCTTACCCCCTTGAATTGTGCATTGTCCCATGCACATAAATTCCAAGGTAAAGTATTCAATAAAGACTAAGAAGAATTCAAAAATAAAGAAATAAATAAATATGATAAGATAACTTATCACTATACTGAAATGTAAGATTTTCACCAAGTTCCCATACCAGAGTTTTTTTTTTTTTTACCATTTCTTTTTGTACCTGTGAACGAGTCATCTACGAACTTTAAATGTACCTGTGAATTTATGATGCCACCCATACTCCACTTGATTCCTTCCCCTCATATCATCGAAATTCTTTCTTCACTCATCTCAACACGATTGTTAACTCTTGTCCATGAAACATCTGACTATTCATGAAATACTTTGTTTCTGTTGTACCAACTAGATTCATGTACTGTATAGATTCAACCAATTCATTATCCCACATTATTAATTATTAATTATTAATTATAATTCCCTGAGATTCAAGGTTCCGATTACAAATGCAGTGCACTGTGTCCTTATTAATGGAAAGATTCAGCAAAGAAGTACAGGATGCAACTTCAAATTTGGAGACTAGAATGCTAGATAAAATTTTATAAGCCACAAACAAATAATCTTACACTAATAACAATCAGAATAGTGTGCTCACACTTATCTTCATTCATCCTAAATCCGTTATCCTGGAAGTTGGAGCAAGGGTCCCCTAACCATGCTCCAGTACGCAAATTCCGCTCTAATGCAATACCTTTCATAAAGCAATCACAAACCCATATGCCCCAGTAAGAAGATGTTGCCTGCTAATAATTCCACAAAGATGTTGCCTGCTAATAATTTCATGGTAGGTGAAATTATTAGTAGGCAACATCTTCTTACTAGCTATCGTCTCTCTAAACTGCATTATGGTTCATCTTAGACTTTTGTCTTAGCAATATGGTAATTTTGTTAGTGATCCAATTTACATGATGTATAAAGCAATTTTTCTTCTTATTCAGCATTGCATTGTTGAACGTCATGATGAACCCCATTTTCCCCGCCCTCTGACATTGCTTGCTTCTTATGAGGGAAGCACATCTTGAGGGTTTCTTCCCTAATCTTTCCGTTTTGAAATTTTCGTCACACTTCTCTTCTTTTTTTGTCTTCATTGATGGAATATATGTTGTTTGGAAGAAAGCTCATTTCTTTGGTACCATTTTACAGGTTATTAGGTCTTCAGGATGGAAGCTCTTCATTTTTCATGACTTCTCCTTCACTTCTTGTTGGATTTGTGTCTCCAACTGGTTTCTTCTCCTTCGAATTATTCTAGTGTTCTATCTTTCTCTATATCTCATCAAGATTTTGTCTTGTTCTTCTCCTAGTTATATGTCTTCTCCAATATTCTTGCTTCAGTATGTGGTTTGATTTTGTAATATTCGGAGCTGCAATTTTATTCTTTTTTGGAAACTCCTCGTTCTTATGTAAAACAGTTTAATTTAATAAAATTTGTGGCTTAGACACATAAAGACCTAAAGAGACATAATTGCAAAAAAATTCCAAAGGGCATAGGTCTATCCCTTTGAAACAATGTGATAAACTACATTGTATCAAAGAGGGGCAAAATGTTGATAATGAAAAAATGTTTGAAGCCCGCAAACCTCATTTTTCACATCAATTTTTCTTCTTCCCCCACATAATTAAATAATTTTAATTATTTCATTAATTCATTTTTTCTTCCTTGATTAATTAAATAAAATTTTATTTCATTTAATTACATCACTAATTAATCCTTTCTTTCTATAATTAAATAAAATTTTATTTATTTAATTATTATTTTTCATTATTCTTCTATAATTAAATAAATCCTATTTATTTAATTATTTTCTACTTTTTCCCTACACTAGTAAATAATTATTTTAATTATTTACTAGTTTTCCTTATCCTCTACTTTTAATTAAATTCTTATTTTTTTATTAAAAGTCAACTTTTCCCTCTTCTTCTATAATTAAATAATTACTTTTATTATTTAATTATTCATTTTCCCTTTAAATTAAATAATTTTATAATTATTTAATATACTCCAACCATCTAATTTTCTGTGCCAAATCTTATCTCTTATCTAAATCAATTTCCACCCTTCATAAGGTTTTATCACCTTTTAATCTCCATCATCCATCCTTAACTAAACCCTATTTTCTCCCTAACCCTATTTCATTGCTTCTCAAAGCAAGCTCATCCATTGATCTTTGTCATTCAATCGTGGCCCTTCATTCAAATTTGGTTTTCTATAAAAGAGACCTATCACTTTCATTCCTTGGCTACAACCACAACTCCTATCTTCAATATTTTTCTATGGTTAGCTATTTTGCTATCGTTAGCACTAGGCTTATTCTTGCATAATACAAATATGAGGGAAAGTAAGCATCTAAAGCAAATTGGAGAAGAGCAATGAAAATGATTCAACCATCACATAGGAATTATGGTAATATTTCTTTATTATTTTATGTTTCTATGTTCATTTGTGCTTCAATGTTGATTAGGGTCTTTAGGGCTTGATTTTTATGTATTTGATGGTTGATACTATTGATTCATGTGTTTTCCCATGATTTTACCCTATCCTGCAAAGATTAATTACTAAAGTATAAAAGTCATCATTTTTAATATTTATAAATATATTCTAATGTGTGAGTTATAAATTTGGGATATCTATAGAAATATTGATAATTCAACATTCAAAGATGTAAGTGTCATATTACCAAATTGAGTTTGTTCAAGAGGGCATCATTGAATTGCTAGCAGTGAATTTTCCCACGGTGGTGAATTTTCCATTGGTGTTGGCAGTGAGTTTTCCTAGAGCCGATGAGGATATTTTGACAATTCTTAATATTTATAGATAAAAGTATCATCACATCTTATTAAATTGAGGGTGAATTTAAAGAGTCATATTATTTATCCATAATGTATTATGACAACTTTTAGAATCCAAAAATGTGAAGAAAATTTAGTCTTATTCCAAACGTTTGATTATTCATAGCATTTATAGATAACTATTATTATTCTCTATTTTTAGTGAATTCCAATATTTTATTTATTTTATTTTCAATTTCTTTTATTCTTTGATTTCTATTTTTGAAATTTATATTTATTTAATTAAGTTCTTAAGAATTTATAATTTAAAGATGTTTTTGAGTCTATTTTATTATTTATTTTTTAACAAGATGATTAGGATTGATGGAGGAAATAAGAGAAACATGTATTTTGTGAAGAAGATAAGTGTACTTTTAGTTTTTGCAATTTGTAGCAATATCAACATCATTTCCAACAAATGCAAAATGTAGAATCTGAAACCTTGTTCGAATTAGGGTTTTGTATTATTATGCCTAATATTGATTCTATTAGGTTTACTCAAAATATATCTGAGAAATAAGAGGAACATGTTTTATTTACTTATGAGGGAAGCACATCTTGAGGGTTTCTTGCCTAATCTTTCCATTTTGAAATTTTGGTCACACTTCTCTTCTTGTCTTCATTGATGGAATTTATGTTGTTTGGAAGAAAGTTCATTTCTTTGGAACCATTTTGTAGGTTATAGGTCTTCGGGATGGAAGCTCTTCGTTTTTCATGACTTCTCCTTCACTTCTTGTTGGATTTGGGTCTCCAACTGGTTTCTTGAATCTTCTTGCTTCAGTATGTGGTTTGATTTTGTAATATTCAGAGCTGCAATTTTATTCTTTTTTGGCAACTCCTCATCCTTATGTAAAACATTTTAATTTAATAAAATTTGTGACTCAGCCACCTTTACCTAAAATAAAACAAAGTTGTAGATGCAGATATTTTATTGTTTTAGACCTAAAGAGATATAATTGTAGATGCACATGTTTTATTGTTTTAATCTAAAGAGACATTGTTGTGTTTTTCTATGCAGATCTCAAGATTTTAGTTGGCATTACGGCATTAAATGATTTTATATATATATATATATATATATATATATAATATTAACTCATTATATAAATCATTTGTTGGTTGTTTTTTAATATTATAAGTTAAAGGATTCAAAAAAATTCAAAAGAAAATTTAAAGATAAATTAAAATTTTAATACAAAATTAGTTAAAAAATGATAAATATTACTTTTTTAAACTTATTCATATTAAATGAATATTTATATACTATATTAAATTCTGATATTTTATTATTTTATTATAGTATTTAAATTTTGAATAAATTTTGTGTGAAATTTCAAATAAGCATTAATTACGTTTGCTTTGGCATTATCTTTTAATTTTAATTTTGGTAAAAGAAGGTTACTAAGAAACCTAAAAGATAAAAACATTGATATCCTCAAGAAATATTATTTCACTTGTTTCTTTTAATCATAATGTTAAACTATTCTTTAAACTGAGAAATTAGGTTTACAACATATTTTTTTCTCATGTGTTATTTAATATTTTTCATCATCTAAAGAGACAAGTAATAATAACAAGACACAGATCATCATGTGGTGACTTTGTATATAATAACTAAAACATAATGAATATATATTTATGTTTGTGTATGCTATTAAGATCAATAATCTTCTACTCTTTTTATGATATAACTAGTTTCCAAATAAAAACACAAGCTTACCTAGATCCCAATCTTTAGCCAATGTAGAAAATGATCGGACAATTTGGATGTTTACCTTGCATTTTAAAGAGATATTTAATTCATTACTATTAAACCGAAATAAGATCCTTTCCATGACTTCTGTTAAGCAGTGAAAACTTTGAATATGATGTAATTTTTAAAATATATTCAACGTTGATATTAAATACTAAAAGAAATACCTCTTAATGATCATTTACAGACTAATCAAGCCAGGCAAACTGTTTGACTTATGTTGGCCCCACTTGCATCTGCTGGTTAAAAACAGAGGCAGGCAAATGACAGCGAATTGCACAGTGAAACAAGAAAAGAAACACAGAAAAAACTTATGGGAGAAAACTATTAAAATATATCAGATTTTATTAATTCCTTTTGCTCAAAACACAGAGCTGCCAGTGCTCTTGAATTCATCCGTTCATCATTCATCAAAAACAGAGTATCCAGCAGAAATCATTTCCAAAACAGAGTTTTATTTCCAAGAGACGGGAGAACCTGCTCGAATTTGCTTACAAAAAGAAAAGTATAGATACATAGAAGAAGAATGTAGAAGAAGGTAAGTAGAAAAATTAAATGCGGTGGGAGAGAGTTGAACGAAGTGGCAGGTGAGATTGTTGAAGACAGCTGGAGCACCACGTCAGCCAACACTCCTTCTTAATCTTCACTGTCATGTATGTCTGCAAGTTCAATTTCTTTTCAGAGATGCTCAAAAACATTTTTTTGCAACCAGCTTTGTGAAGATGTTTGCTAGTTGTTCGTTGGACCTGCAAAATTCATGCTTGTTCCGTTTATGAAAGACATGATTTTTAGATAAAGCAATTGCTGAATTATTATCACAATAATTTTTTGTAGGTTCTTCTTGTGTATGCCTCAAATTTGAAAGTACTTTTCTCATCCATACTGCCTAACAAGCTGCTGATGTGGCTGCAACATATTCCGCTTTAGCTGATGAGATAGCACCCGATCCTAGATGAAAGATACACCTTGAAGTGTTTTTTCTATTATCCATGCTATCTCCTAGTCACTATCTGTATAAGCAATCAGTTTGTAATCATTTGAAGATGTATACAAAAATCCCAAAGCTTTTTGTTCCAACTATATACCTTAAAACTCTTTTTTCCTACTTTCCAATGCGATTCATTTGATTTGTCCATGAATCTAGAAATGATACTAACTCCATACATGATATTTGGTCTTGTGGTGGTTAGATACATAAGGCTGCCAACTAATCTTTTGAATAAGGTTGCATCAACACTAGGACTTTTGTCATCCTTGCTAAGTTTTAAACCCAATGCAATGGGTGTAGGAGTTGGATTCACATTTTTCATCTTAAGTCTCTTCAAAAAATCATTAGCATACTTACTTTGACATATAAATATGCCTTGATCATTTTGACTTACCGCTATACCAAGAAAATATCTCACGAGCCCAAGATTGGTCATATCAAATTCTTTTTCCATGGCTATCTTGAATGAATTAATTGACATGTTACCAGTGAATATCAAATCATCTACATACAAGAAAACTATCAAGATTTCTCCTTTATCATTCACTTTGACATAAAAAGTTGGTTCATTTCCATACTTGTTAAACCGATTGTTCACAAAGTAAGAATATATCTTGTTGTACCAAGCTCTAGGAGCTTGTTTCAAACCATATAGTGTCTTTTTCAATTTGTATACCTTATGTTCTTCTCCCAAAACTTTATAACTAGGTGGCTATTTCATATACACTTCTTCTAAAATTCCATTCAAGAATGTTGATTTAACATCCTATTGGCAAACCTTCTAATTGTTTTGAGTTGTTATAGATAAGACCATTCTAATGGTATCCAATCTTGGCATAGGTGTGAATGTTTTGTTGTAGTCTATACCAAGCTATTGTGTAAAGCCTTTAGCTACAAGTATTGCCTTGTGTTTCTCTACTTTTCCATTCGCATTATACTTTGTATTGTAAACCCATTTAACTCTGATCACATCCTTGCCTTTAGGAAGCTCTACTAGATCTAAAGTTTGATTCTTTTCAATTGACTGAATTTCTTCATTCTTGGCTACAATCCTTTTGTCATCTTTATTGGCATCCTCAAAATAAAATTAGAGCATAAATCATGATTTTCAGCCTCTTGTACATTTCATCATAAATCTCCCTTACAGTACGTGTCTTCTACGAAGTGTTTATAGACTTTGATCTTAATGATGCAAGTGTTGGATTAGAAGACTCATTGTTGTTATTACTTGCTGGAGTAGTTGGATTTGGAGTAGTAGGTGCCCTAGAAGGTGTTGTAGGAACATTTTCTACAAGTATAGTAGGATTCACAACTTGAGTTTCATTCTCTTCATTCTCTTGTGGAACACTAGCTGCCACCAGGGTAATGCTGAGAAAGCCATGGGAATGGAATTAGTACATTATTTTTGCCACCTTTTCTTTCTTTTAATTCATTAAATTGAAAAATGTGCTTTTCATCATATGGAGTGTGCCGAGATGACACAAGGTACTTCTTCATTAATTTATCAGAGCCTTAGCATGTTAATCCATGTCTTTTCCCATTAGTGAACTAGTTGGCACTGATGATGGTGAAGGACACACGTCAATCATTGGCATATAAGGGTATTTACTCTCAACTCCCAAATTTATTTCTCAAGGTACTCCGTCAGATCCTCTATATGATTTGTCCACCCTACTCCGTTCTGTCTCAAAATTTTCCATTGGCGTCCAGCCAAAAATAGACATCCCATTGGTGAAGTTTCCCAGTTATCCTTTTCTATATATAGCTATACCACCTTTTACATTAGTCATTTGAACATATAGTTCTCTAACTGAGTTGGCCTTCCACCATAGTTCACCACTTTGTCATGATGTCTGCTAGTTTGGGTACCCCTATTTGGCTCCTTCCACGAAGACCGCAAAACTCCTTTGTGGGAGAGATCACTGACAACTGTATTAAGTGTCTAGTGAAGAATTTTGACTCCTTGATCATTACTGCATTCAAGTAGGTCGTCAACGCGGACTTTATTACCGACGAGAACCAACTCAGAGTAACTGCAACGTACTTTCCTGATTTGTGGCCTCATTACTGGACCTGGGTGTGGCTAAGCCCATGATAATTTTTTTGTGTTAGAAGATGTTCAACACCTATTTGATGGAAGCCTGGCAGGCTCGGTGAGATAGTGCAAGTGGCCATTCCCGTTGTTGGCATCCCAAGCACTATGGATCTTTATAGCCACGTGGACTTTGGAGTGGACGTGCCCTGGTTGCCCTTCCTTACTAATTTTCATACCATGGACGTGGAGATGCATCACTGTTCTTCTCAGCCAATGACTTCTTTCCTTCTATGAGAGTATAGTGTGGAGAAGGTTCTCAGGATTGCCTAGAAAAAGTAATTTAGTTTTCTGGTGCAAATTCACAGCGAGTAGACCTTAGGTCTAGATTGTGTGGCCTAAATCTGTAGTGTGTTTTTCCCTTGCTTGCAACCCGTTAGAAGAAAAGAAGAAGAAGAATAATAATATGAGGAGAAGTGGAACCCGATTACAAGCCCCTTTTTGCTTCACCATTGGAGGTGGAAATTTACTATTTATCTGATTGTCGCCTCCCTTTTAACAACTTTTTGCTTACTTCCCTTTTTGGGTTTTGCTCGAGAGAGCCTTATGTAATATTCTGAGCCTTGGGCCATATACTATATTGTAATTTTTTTTGATAAACATAATATAGTATGGCTTTTATTTCTTTTGTGTTATTATGGGCTTTATTCACAAAAACTTTGAAATAATTACATTTTTTTTACATATGGTACATAACTATTAAAATTTTAAAAGAACTGTGTAGTTTAATGGAAAATTATTAGATAAATACCATTGAACAGTACATCTAAAACCATCGCTTTGAGTTCGTACGCATTCTTTCTTTTCCATGTGTTGTTTTCAAAAGGTCCTTTCTACAACACTTTGAAATTAGTAAGTCGTCCTAGTTTTGCAGCACGCCTGTAGTACCTTAGCACTAAATCTTCTTCTCTAGAATTTGGGTAAAAAATTTCTTTGTCAAAACACCATTTGATTATTTAGTGACGGTTAATTGTAGCTCCATGGGCCTTTTCTTTGTCTCTTTTCAGCCTCAAAGTTTTTTCCAAATTTTCATACATCAGTTTATACCAAAAAAACTTCAGAGCCGATTTGAGGGTGATTTCATTTATCAACAAGGTAGCTCATCTATGACCATACAAATATATTTGAGTTGCCAACCCAACATATTTGATTAACTTAGTTAGGTTCTTGTTGGCTAATTTGGTTAACTTTCCCCCTTGCATATAACAATATGATAAAGTCTTTGGAAAAATACTATATCTGGTAACAAAATTTGACCCTTGTGATTCCACCAGGCCTTAGACATCGCCAAGTGTAATGGTCTCTGGAAAACTCAACTCGACTTTTAGCTTCATTAGAAATTGATGAAATTTTCCTTTGTGATATGTTCCTGCACATCAATTCTCCTTTGCTTCCTTGAAGGGAGAGTAAGTGAATGCTCTTCATTTTTGTCCTCACACTTCTCTAGCTACTTGATAACCACTGTGCCCTCAAGGAAGTTTGTTGAAATGACATGTTCTCTTTAATCATCATGGCAACTGGGGTCACAATGTTTGTGAAATCTGATATGAGTCCTCAGACAAGGCTAGACTTATCCGAAAAAGATCTTATGCTCAATTTCGAGCTCTTGACCTCCTCGGGACCTATTATTATTTTCTCCTGAGACAATATACATCTAAGAAGCTTTCATTTGGGCACTCTAAGGAAATATTTTTTTGGATCAAGAAAAATCCCAGATCATTGTTCTTTAGAAGAAAAACCCTTTAAATGATTGGGATGATCACCTTTTCCTGATGAATCACCCAGATAGATGAAAATGATCTGGTTGGCCCATTTTTTAAAAGTAATGCCCATTTCCCTTTGAAAAGTTGCACCAACATCAAAGAACCCAAACGATGTTCTTGAGTATACAAATATTTCCCTCTTGGTGGTAAACGTCCTCCTTCATCGGTCGGATTCCATTATGAAAACTTCATCATTCCTTGGGGAATCATCCATCAAAGAGGAGATCTATGTCTTGGTTAGAGTCTAGGAGAACTGTCACATTAGTGTCGAGGGGTAATGATCTTTTGACAAAATCTTTCTCGAATCTTGAAAGTCAACATATCATCAGATATCCCTATCCCTTTCCCAAATTGGGACTTGATTTGATAACCAAGCAAAACATTTGATAGGACATATGACCTCTAAGTTGCCCCATTTGACAAACTCTTGTGTTGCCATAACTTCAACCTTTCAATGGATTATCCTTTTTTTCTGCCTGAAGGACTTGGGTTCTTCATCCAGGGAAATCGTCGGCTAAACTATACCTAGGTCGTAGCCTTTGAGATCATACTTGCATCATAATTCCTTCATCCTTCTTTTATTCCTGTGAGAGGCCCTCCTACCGACCGCTGATCTTTTGTTGTTTCTAACATCCAACTTATTACAATCCTTCAAAAATGTGGAGGATCCTTGCTTTGTCAAATTGGAAATTGATTCCAAATGTGTTCCGATAAGAAACGTTTGATTAATGATACTATCTTGAGGTCAAGGATTCCCTTGTATATTGAAATCTTCAAAACTTTCAATGGGACCCCATACATCATGTATTTGAGATGTTAGCCTTGTATTTATTGTGGTCATTTTCTCGCAGATCTGGGTTACTATCGATTCTGAATTTCTGACAACTTGTTTCTTAATTGCATCCATTTGTTCTACTGGATTCGATCTATGGACCAAAACTTCATATCTAGTATCATTGGTGATGCATGGAGGCTAAAAAAGATAAGCTCTGGGGTATTCCAATCCCATCAAAAATTCCAATTGTACACCTACTCTAGGACCAAATTTTCAGTTGACACCATCAAAATGTACAGTCTATACATGATTATCAGACAGATCGTCAAACTCCTCCTGACTCTTCATTAGTTTCAAAAAGAATTGATCTCTATCAAAAATCACATAGGCTCTCAGCCCTATAGCATGGAAGTTTCCAAATGGATTGAAACCAGCTAACTGATTGACCAACACCTCTTCCTCCAGAATTCATTCGCCTATATCTTCTTCTATGGGAATTTCTACACAATATCTCTCCTATTGAAAATTAGAGGTCTTAGTAGCTCTGAAGCATAGATTTTCATTATCCACAATATGTTCGAGATGCAAGGATTCATATATAATCTTCATCTTTGCCCCATGTTTAGTTCTCAATATTAAGTGTGACCAATAAAGTGCCAGATATCTGTCGAGTTTGGTGGTGAAATCTCTTGATAGACATATTCCAAAAACTGGTGGAATGTCTATTATTACCACTTCCTGAGTGACTGTCTGGCTTGGGCAGGAGAAGATGGTTAGGGGTGGATCGCTTATCTGACCAATGGTCAGGACTTTCTTTTTGTCCAGTTGCATAATTCCTTTTCAAGGGGTTCATACTTATGTTTTAAAGCATCTACCACTTGTTTTGGCATAACGGTTGTGCTTGCTCTCGAATCAATCATATTATTATGCAAGTTTATCTCCTACTATAAGCATTAAAAAGAAAGGTGTGGGCTTTGTTCTGCTTACCCCTTTCTCTTTAATGTCACTCACATTATTTGCATAAGCTATTGCTTTTGGAGCCTGAGGGGGAAGCATGAATTTTCCATTTCCACTCTGATTGTTCAACTGAGTCACACCTGCCTGCAAAATTTTCCCTTCCACCTTTAATGCTTCTTGAAGCAGGGTTTTTTGTGTGAGAATTGATATGAAATCCCACAATGACACATTGGTAGGTTCCTTCTGCAAATGCTCCACTATGTTAAGCATCCCAACTGTTTGGGCCTTTGGCTTAAACGATGGTGTTTCTTTTGTTTTTGGGAGAAAACGTTCCATCATGACTAGGCTTGGTGCTTTATTTGCCTCCTTTTCTGCTAATGGTACATTATGTGGCTGTGAAAAAGGTCAGACGATGGGTGGTGAAGCTTGGTTCTCTGGGGTGAACAGTTGATGTGGCTGCAGACATGGTAGAGCTTGCTATACATATTCTCTCATGAGCCTTCTTTTCAATCTTGTATTATAATCCAATTGTACTTGTGGAATTCTAGTCATTAGGGCTTTGTTTGTGAACACAGCCTCATCTTCTTCTAACCATGAGAAAAGAGCTTGATTAGGTGCAATGTCTAATTCTTGTTCTATGGACATCACTTGTATTTGTGCCCTAAAGCAAGCATTCTCCATCTCGGGTGACCCATATTCATCTGCATTCAGAAACATACCCTCACTCCTTTGTTTGGCCACCTTTTGCTACAAATTTCCCCTTGGGAAGTTTCAGAGCAGATGGTTATTATTGCACGGGAAGTACCAAGAATTTTTGTCCTCCGCCAAATTGTTTTGACCTAGTACTATCTCTTTATTCAGACTACCCTTGATTGTTTGTAATGGCATAGTGGTCAGAACTATCTAATTCATTAATGACGTCTCCTGACATCCTAATTTGTAAAGTCCTTGATATGAGTTCTATTGATAAGGAGGCTTTCCTCCATAGACTTGAGTGGTTATTTTCAAAGACATCACTTGTTGTCATTTGATAATGACTAATTCATTAGAAAAAGTCTTCATTATATCTTTTATATCAATGATATCTGCCGCCATCGACGAGAGACCCGATGTGCTTGCTTGAGCAGTTGGATACTTGTTTGTAGGCTACGAGGTGACCAACTTTAATTGTGTTGCAGGAGTTCTTGGATTGGCTTCTTCCCAATGCCCATCAAAGATTTCTGCAAATGTTGACATTGGTGGTTGAGGCAGAATTTTCCTTGCATCAATCGGGTTATTCTCTATGTGTATTGCCACTTCATATGCATTGGGTAGGATATTCCCTCCCATAGAGGTTATCATTACCACAATATTAGGGTTAAAGGCCTTCAGATAGAACATGAACACCATTTCAGTTTGAGGTCGAGCAGTCATGGGGATCCTTTGATAGGTCTTATGGAACCTAGTGTTGA